>CAIGRP010115868.1:0-35153 GCA_903798385.1 Fraxinus cuspidata | reverse complement strand
AAATTTGAAACTTGTTATTGTATTTTTAAATGGATGATTCTTAATACCCGATTTATGTATTGTTCCCATTAAAATTTCTCTAGGATCCACCCTGTAAACAAATTATTGAGATTGGGCCTTAACCAACGGTTAGGCCCCATATCTGGATATGATTGTTGTGCATCGTGTGTTTCAGAATGCAAACTCATTTTAAGATATTAAGAGCTCGTTTGACATGGTTTTTCAGAAGTTAAAGGGCTCAAAAGTTGCTTTTAAACTCGTTTACCTAATTCTATGAAAATAATTTTGATAGTTGGTTAAAAAATTGGTTTAATGTGACTTTCTCTAAAAGTACTTTTGGAATAAGAAGTGTTTTTAAAAATTAATTTTCAAANAAGTTGCTTTTAAACTCGTTTACCTAATTCTATGAAAATAATTTTGATAGTTGGTTAAAAAATTGGTTTAATGTGACTTTCTCTAAAAGTACTTTTGGAATAAGAAGTGTTTTTAAAAATTAATTTTCAAACAAAAATTAAGAAGACTTCCTCTAAAAGATCTTCTTCAGAAAGTAAAAAATGAAGCAAAAATTATGTCAAACAGGCCACAAGTGCTGGTTTGGAATAGCTTAAATAGTTGGGTCAAAGTTAATAATTATTATAATTATATATTTTATAAAATTCACTACTTATATTAATTTTTACCCATATATTATCAAATTTTTTTTTTTCCAAATATACTCAACTTTTATCAAAATATGTTAAACAATCCCTATATATATATATATATATATTTTTTTTTTTTTTTTTTTTTTGTTACATGGATTCTCAATCAATCAACATTTAAGAAAGCCAAACTAAATGAGATAGTTATCTTTCTAGAGTATTTCCGCCAGCAAGTTTCTCATAGAATAAAATCAGTTACATTCTTCCGAACGGATCTCGCTTTGATCGGCCCTAAGACCTTATAACAGGAAATAAATTATTTACCTCTGAATCTAGTAGGACCTCTAGTAGGACCCAGACACCAATAGATTTCAATTTCTCTTTCAACCATCACGTAGCGCGAAAAAAGAAATTCAAGTGAAAAACTTAAGAACTCAAATCTAGAATTCACCATAGAATGAAAGATAAAATCAAAAAATAACGAAACAACAAAAATAGCACTAAAACTTTAAAAATAGTTTTTGAGTCTTAAACGAACTTGGATGGGCTAAAATCCATCATACATGATAGCAAAGCGGTGAGTTGAGCCCCCATGGGCATGGCGCAATGGTAAAGCGGGAGAGTTCTATACGGAATATTGGAGGTTCGAATCTCCGCGACAACTGTAAGATAATATTTATGTTGGAAGACAGATGTCATGTGGAGGTAAAATCTTGGTAAGTTATTTCACCCCTTCGGGGGTCCCTTGTCCGCATGTCATAAAAGGGGGTCCCAGAGAAGAAAGTCGCTTCCTGAATGTTCGATCCAAGTGTAAATAAACTGAAACCACATCCAATTTACTCAAGTGGTGAATCAAGGGAGAAAATTGTCACTCCTCAAGATTAGTTCGACACAGGTTGGAACTTGAGTCATAAAAAAAAAACAGTGAGTTGAGTTTGTCTCGTTGTTCTCATTTCGAAAATGTATTATGAACTCAAATTTGAGCTCGAACGCCATATCTACAATTAACTATTTTTCCCTTTTGGGGGTCCAATTGTTCCTCAATCCATTCGGCCATCCATTCTACATCAATCCATGTGTACTTGCACACTTGGACAAACATGTTGGAGGCACAAACCGTAGATCCAAGGAAAACAAAGGACACCACGAGCAGATGTACTCTGATGTCCAAGTTAAATAAATGGACGATATTGTGGATATTGGAGAAACATTGAAAAAAAAAGGAAAATAAGAAGGTCAAGTTTATATTTGAAAGTGAGATTACCAAATCAATTAACTCAATGTGAGTATTTATAGACAAAAAAATGTAAACAAGGCTCATTGGATGCTGACATATGGCTTCATCCCAACGACTCATATGTCAAGTTCAAGAATATCACATAATAGTAGTCATCATAGGTTTATGACCTCCCACACCCTGTTTGACAGATTAGCAACGATTTGACTACAAATCGTCTTTGTAGAGATATCGCTTTAACCAAATCGCATGTTGTTCAAGGTGTCAGAAATGCAACCACACAAAAGCATTAGGAGATTAGACCACAATCACCTAGAATAAAAGAGGCCTACTTGATATGGCCAAGGTTTGCTCTTCTCAATCGCCTTGGAGTGGCTATGTGACATGTATGCTAAGAATTACATTGCCTCGGAAAAGAACACGGTGAGGCTTTGGGCTATGTCTCCAACACCTTCTACGGGAGACTAGGTAAGGCAATGGGACTCCCTCATCATCTCGAAAGAGCTAAATAAGGGAGGTGGCATAACTCGCTAGCCTCGAACGCAAAGCTGTGCTAACCAGAGGCATTGCTTGCTTTGCATATGCTTAGTTGGCACCTACGTGGTCTGCTAAGCAGGTAGAGATGTAACAAAATCGTACATTATTATTGTTATGTATAATGCTTTTCAGAAAAAAAAAAAAAGGAGATTAAAGAAATTTATTGTAGTGAACACTTCCTATAGTGTACAGTTAAAGATGAAAGAATTTAATGCATAACTCCAGTCATGTTGTTAAACTCATGTTTGGTTAAGCTAATAAAGTTAATTAAAATTTATGTCAAATTTATAATTAATATTAAGTATACATTTCACGAGATTCACAATTTCTCAACTACATATTCAATCTTTTTTTGTTCAAACATTACTAAAAATCTGATTTTTATAGAGGCTTAATATCTAATTGAAATCCCTACTAGCGTGTTCCGACATTATACATTTTCCTCAATGGAATAAAAATACCGGATTTGAAGAAAAATCTACAATTGTTATAAACTAGAAAGAAAATGAGAGGAGAACAAGAAAAGTGAACAGATTTGTGCGTATTTTATTAGAACAAAGTCCCATATTTATAGGAAAAAAAATAGGGATATAATAGTAATAATTTCTAGAGTTATAGGGGTACAATTATCATTCATTAATAAACTTACCATTTACTATGCTCCCACTTGAATGATATATTACAAAATATTTGCATCACCAAAACCTTGTCAAAAAAATTCAGTGAGACAAAACTTGATCGAATGAAAAAGAATACAGTTGCTCCCTCTGATTTCAATTCTTGTATTAATTCATCCTTTGTCTTGTACGTTAATGTCTTCAATATTACATTTTTTATGAAATATGTCTCATATTATTTTATATAGTCTTTAAATAACATCGTCTTCATACGAGATATTTATCAATCATTGATTACTGTAGTAACACAATAATCCAAAAAATATATCATTTGATCTCTTCGAGAGTCTCATACATATAGAAGTATTATTTTGAGTGCAGATTTCTTGCATGTTATGGACATTCATCACACGAAAAATGTCTCGTTAAAATTTTATTAGAAAAAATCATTTGGGAAAAATCCTAATGAAGGAAAAATGGTACATTATTCTTTTGAATATGCTGCAAAAGTTGTCTCGTTAAAAACCTTGCTAGAAAAGCCAAGTAGGACAAAATCTTGGTAAAGGAAAAAAGAATACACTGCGTATATAATCCACCTCGTGATAATATCACTTGATTTGTATGTTTCATGCATATAACTCTTCAACGGTAGCATTAAAACTATGCAAGATAAGTTGGCTATAATCACATTTATTTTATGGATATCAAATTCTATGCATTGTTATAAAGACTTATAATTATATCCATCACATGACAACTTATCTATTTATGCAAATCTTCACGAAATTTATTATATAAATGGTCATACATTTCATATTACAACATTACTTTTTCCATTTTCATTTCATATAAGTATATATGTAGATCCATAAACTTCAGGTTTCTCAAGTAAGTTTAATTTTACTAGGATTGCATCTAAAAAATTCAAGTTTCTCTAATAAATGCAATTTTAGTATGATTATATGTAGGTCCATAAACTTCAGGTTTCTCTAGTTAGTTTAATTTTACTGGGATCGCATCTAAAAAATTCAAGTTTCTCTAATAAATGCAACTTTAGTACGATTGCATCATCTTATTGGTCAATCATTACTTCAATCGATATGTTTTAACGAATTTATTTTGATTCTTCGCTATTCATAATATGATGCAGTACATCGTGTGTATAAGTGTTGTCGACAATTTTTTCTTTTCTTTTTCGAATATATTCTTTTCCTATAATAGCATACCTTATTGAGATCTCAATTTTCATTATTTCAGGTACTCGAACCTCTTCTGGGGTTTAAAACTTGTTATGTCTAAATACTCTTCAAGAATATATGCCTCATTAATATGATCATATTTGCTAATTGCTCTATTTTCGTTTTGAGATTTTTATATTAGAATCAAATATTATTACGCTTCGAACCTGCTATCAAATATCATATTAACTAATTGTCTTCTAGGACGTTAATCGAGTTGGAGCATTTAAAACTGATGTGTGAGAATTATTGATCTCTTTGGTCAGTAAATATATCCCAATGAATTATCTTTTAAATTTCTAGTTCAAATTATTTTTTGCGAGGATTTAGATGATGCATTTGTACATTATTATCAACTTCTTAATCCCCCCCCCCCCCCGCCCCCCCAAAATGCTGAGAAAATTGTTTAATCAAATTGACAATTATTTTTATTACATTATAAAATACCACAAATTTGGGATAAGATTCAAACTACGCATTTATTCTCAACATTCTATACTTTTCATCACAGCGTATTGTGGTAGATTAATTTTACATATACTGCATTAACAAAATAATTAGATGAAAAAATTAAGTTTCGACCATAAGCTAATTATAACATGGAGAACTATGATATTGACATTATGCGTAATAGTATTCTCTAAACAGAAATGAGAAGTATTTTATTCTTAATTAAATTAATTGAAAGCAATTAACAAATAATAATATTAAACTATTTATCGATATCTCAACTAACACTTATTAAAAAGTTAAGTTTTTAGGATCACTAGTATTAACAAGATACACCGTCTTAATTGTATAATCTGAAAATTATACTCATAATTTGAACAACAATTTCACAAACTTTAGATTCCGAATACCATGCAATCATCTAGTATTTGTATCAAATCTATTATATACAGATAATATTTAGATGGTCAACATGGTAGATGACGGAGCCCCATTTATCACTCTAATTAATTTTCAGGAAATATAGGGAATTCTGTCCCTATTTTAGCTAGTAAAGGTTAATGAAAAACTTTCATATATGAGAACAAGTATTATATAGGATTTCATTAGATTGAGGAATGTTCTGATTTTTACATCCTAATTTCCCTTTTCCCATGCTATAACTTTCAATAATTATACCTTTAAAAGCATAAAATATAATTTCCACTAATTGCATTTCTTTAAATTTTTCTCTTCATTTATTAATTTGTATCTTTTTTCTTTTCTTATGCTGAACTATTTTATTTATATATATATAATTAAAACAAAAGTCCAATTCGAAAAATACCAAAAAAATAAAAATGTAAAAAGAAGAAATTATATAACATATATAATACATCATTCCTCTTCCATCTCCCACCAAAATCCCCTCACACAATTACAAAATAGTTACATTGATTTATTTCCATTTTACACTCAAAAACTTGTGACATATTGCATGAACTCCGGGTCGGACTCTAGACCCGCCATGGTCTCCGATGCCAAAATCACTTCAAAATCTACACTCCCACCACCTTCGCGACCCGGAAATGCAGAAATCTTCCCGTCAAATTTATTAGCTCGTCCACTACGAACAGCGACAGGTCTACCCCACCCGAAATCATTCTCATACATTGGAAATCTAGGAGAACTTCCCATTGTGATCATCGCACCATCGAAATTACCCAAAGGGAAACACCGTGGGTCCTGCTCCCAATCTTCTACGTACTTCTTCACTGTATCCTTGTCGTGCGCTAACACGTTCTTATTTAATTGCTCTGCGCACCAGCGCAAATCTTTCGACAACACGTCGCCGGCTGATGCGAGAGTCGGACTGCTCTGTATAGCGTTACCGAAGTAAAGTGGCTCCAGCTTCGGCTCCAGCCGGTGGCGGCAATTCACAGCCATGCGAAACGTCGTAGTTTTAGAAGGTGGTAATTTCCTTGCTCGTGTAATTCCGCGCCATAGTACAGAGCATAATGATTGAAACGATGAAATCTCAGCCGTTGGGTTTGCATTTCTTGTCTCCTTCGAGACAACATTTTTTAGCCATGTTAACGGCGTTAACTTTTCGTCTGGAAATTTGAATGTGTCGTTGCTATGCTTTCCTATTAATTCAGCGACGTCGATCTCGCCGTTAAGTTCCCATCTCTGGTTATTAACTTTGGCTTTCAACTTCAGAATTGATTCTCTGCTGAAACTGAAAATTCTTTCTCTCAATGGATCATCAAGGGAGAAAGTAACCTTTGGTCCGCCGGCTGGGATTTTAAGTACCGCCTGGGAAATCAGAATCGATTCCCGGTGAAAGTCTGGAGTCCGGAATATTCTTTTAATGCCCCTACTCACGTCAGCAAAACTGTTGAAGAAATTCCAAAACGACGTCCCATCCATAACGGCATGATTTACGGCGCAGCCAATGAAGACTCCGTCAGCCAATTCCGTCACCTGAACGGCAAGAATGGGCCTAAAATGTCCTTCATGGCTAACCGTCTGATCAAAAGAGAAGAATGTTTTCACTACTTGTGGGACATCAGCGGGCCTAATAATGTCCCTGATATAAATTTGGGACGCATTGGCGTGAATGAATTCAACTCCAGCATCATTGCAGGTGATGTAAACGTATCCCTTATCGTCAGTGGTGAGTCGGCCGGCAAGCGGCGGGAAGTGAGTGAGCGTCTGCGAGAGGCTGCGCTTGAGGAGAGAAACGAGTTCAGTAAAGGGAAATGGTGGGCTTGTAAATAAACATCCCTTCTGAATGTAATGGCATGAGAGCATAGGGAGGTCTGAAACTGAGAGTTTGAGGTCATCCATGGAGGAAATTTGATCTGGGAAAATAGTGCATTTCGACACCTGAGTTAAAGATTGCGAAGGCATTTTGTTATTGTTTCGCAGTCTTTTTTGTGCTCTGGGTGTCACTTTGAGACGACTGAGGAAAATGGGAGTTCGGGTAGGGTATATATAGGGTTGGGAAGGGGGTCTGGTTCATGCATTTGCGATATTGATTTCTGTTTCTCTCTCACACACTGGCAGTGTGGGGGAGAGAGAGGGTTTTATTAGGATTGTGTATGAGTTGACTGTGGATGTATATTTTGATGAAGGAATACTCAAAAGATATGAGTTGCTGGCACGTGTACTTCAATATTCACCTTAAATAGTTAAAATCAAAATAATTCAATCCAACTTGAACCTTATCAAAATCTACTACTACTTTTACTCACACCTTTCGAAATCAATACAACGAATAAAGCAAGCACGACGAGTCTACACGAGGTTGTAGCGGGCGGAATTGGCATAGGCAAAGGAAATTTTCATGGCATAGGCAAAGGAAATGTTCTTCTAATAAATTTTTGATATATCGACACATCATCTCTTATTAAAACTCGAATGATACAACACATTTGTTTGATATTGGAATACATTACACTTATCATTAACTGTAAATAGTGAGTTTGAGGCAACATAGTAAAATTAGAAGGTACACTCATAATAGCTGTAAATAAAAGTGTTCCATTAAATGGTTGTATAGCCAAGTATGGTAAGAATTCGATGAGATTCTGAGAAGAATCCTCTTGGTTTTGGTGCAAAATTGTTGAATCACACACATGGTTCTCTATATCCTTTTTGGGATCAGTAATCCGATTTTTGGGAAAAGGAAAATTTGATATGTAATGTTTGGTACGACAAACTCATATACCAGAGGATTCTCTTTTAGATTGCAAAAAGGATTTGCCTTTATATTTTAGGCTAATTCTCGACAACCTGCGGATTTGCATCTTCTCAAAGTGTTATTTTTTGATATGGCAATCCGACTTGAATCTTTTACATAAGACTTTTAGGCGGTAACTTGATTCACAATTTTAGCAATCTCAACTTAGAAATACACAATTTTTAAACTCTTTAGAATTTAAATGGCATATTCGAGTTTCAACTTAGGATAAATGCATGCAAAATCAAATATCTCTCAAAAATAGTCGTTTCTCCTCTTGTTTCAATTTGAGCATCAAAATTAGTGAGTTTAGGAAGAAAAAATTCTGACAATGTGCGAAGAATTTGTTGACCGTATTTTTACTGTCAACATTCACATAAAACTTTGTGATTATAATTGGATTTGGCATGGGAAATTGAGTAAGTTTCAAAATATCATGCATCAATGTGACTTGCGAATTTTGAGAAATTTAGGTCAAATAATTCATCAATATTTCCTTATTAATTAACGTGATTGGCTCTTGTAGTAGGTACGGGTTAGGGAGGAAAAAATAAGGTCCAGCGTATAGGGAATTTAGTAATTTTTTTGTTGACGTAGGAACTCGCAGTCGCTACTCGTGAGTGCGAACTGGGTAAACCTCGTTCCATGTGTAATAGCCAGCGCTCCAATATATTTTACTTTCAATTATCAAACATACTAAAATGGTCGGCATCCTTTCATTTAATTCAATTTCAAAGAAAATCAAACCAAACCAAACCAAGTATTAATATATTTTATACATAGAATAGAATTATTATAAGTGGAACCGAATTGGACTAGAAATGTTTGATTCGGTTTGATCAAAACTTGTAACGTGTAATTTTTTTTTTCACTTTCGTGATTTCTAATTTCGGACGAAAAATATATCTTCCAGTCTAATACGAGTAGTTCTACAAAAAGGTACTCACCTAGTCAATATAGAAAAAAAAAATTCTCTTTATTTAAAATTTTCACCCACACAGCAATTATTAGTATTAGAAAATTTAATATATGCATGTATTTTCCTAGTTTTGCCAGTCAGACACAAACTTGAGTAGAAATGTAGCAGACATTAATCACAGCCGACTATTTACATTCTGTATGCTGGCTGTCATTCCCCTTTTTCCTAGAAAAGTCGGTCTGAGTCTCTTCTACAAAATCAACATATATAAGCAAATTGTCTTGGGAAATAATTAATTACGGCTACTTGAGATTATTTTCCTATAATTACTTAGCTATCTTTAAAAAATATTCATCAAAACTCTCTTTTCTGATTTGTTGGCGTGGGTCTGATTTAAAATAAAATTAATATGAGAAATCTGGAGGTAATTAATTATATTTGCTGCATAGTGTATGGATTTGCACGTGTATGACAGTTCAAGAACGTCCCTCAATTATTAGGCTTCTTACCACTATATGATACGATGTGGCAAACAAAATTACTCTCTGCGTTCTATTTATATAGGGTCACTTTCCTTATTTTTTCGTCCCAATTATAGAGTCTTGTTTCTTTATTAAAAATATTTTGTTTTGTTCGTTTACTAATATACATTTATTTTATTACTTTCAATAATAATTTATTATTAGTATTAAATGAGGGTAAACTGTAAAAGTTTTTGACAAAAATTATTTTTCCAATAACATTAAATAAGATTTCTTAATTCGTATGAAAAACAAAACAAGTCTATATTAATTGGAGGAAGGGAGTATTGTTTTTGAAACAAGTGAAACACGAAAATTTTCAATACAAAGTTTATGATGAAGTGAAATTTCTAATCAAAGTTTTTGAATTGTATCTTTGAGTTTCATATTTCAAAAAATTTCAAAAACTCAATTTGATTAAACGTATTCAAAATGATAAACATTTCAAAATCTCCGTGCAATTTAGTCTAAATTCTGGGAAGTGTTTATAAATATTATTATTTATAAAGACTCTTGATCAAATTACTTAATTTTATTCACACATTTTATACGATCGATAAATACCATTCACTTTCTACCAGTCATTTTTATCTATTTATAAACACTAATCAAATATATTTTAAATTGTATAAGAAACGCGACTTGACTAACTTGATAACATAAAGTGAAGTGCAATTATAATCATACAGTGAAGACTATATAGGAGTAAATTATATGCCATCAATATCTCCGTTGATTTATTATAATATGATCATTCAATATTTAATTAAAAAATATAATTAATATTTATTAAATATTAATAATCTCTAGTCACTTGCCACCATAGAGTAAGATTAAATTCTAGAACTCTCGTGAATGCTCCAACTAATTGGTTGCGACTTGGGAGAATTGAGACACACACACGTTTGCAAGGGAAATTATAGATAGATATCTTGAATTTCACAAATAATAAATAGAGACTTGAGGATATTATGCACAAATTAATGAAAATTTGAGTCTTTTTTACTAAAAATTATATATATATATATATATATATATATATATATATATATATATGTAAGTCATAATATCTAGGGCTGGACAAAACTCTCGAATCGAACTGAATCGAACCGAACCCGAATCGAACTAAACCGAATCGAGTGGTTCTTCTTAAATCGAGAACCGACGTGTTCGGTTCGGTTCTTGGTTCTAGGCCTAGAGCCGAAGAACCAAAAAAGAACCGAATCTCCCTATTTTTTTAAATTTTTTATCTTAAATAAGTCAAATTGTTATTATTTTTTTATATGAATTTGCTAACTAATTAATATAGCTCAAACCTAAAATATGATTTTACTATTTTCAATTTTCAGCATATTCCAACTTAATCAAGTTGACCTAAATTTTACTTAAATCTCTTATTCTACCGTAGTATTGTTTTTACCGTTCTATTATTGTGAACTTCTTATCTTTCTCTTCTTATGATTTTAACAGTCAAATATATGAAGAACTTAACAAAGAAATGTTAAAAAGATATCACCAGATTAGACTATATTATTTTGTAAGAATTAAGATTGAACATGTCATACTCGAATTAATGTAGCGTTGTTGTAAATTTAAAAAAAAAAGTTTATTGTACGGACCTCGAGAACTGAATAGAACCGAATTTAATGGAACCGAACTCGAACGATTTCATAATTAAATTTGAACCCGACAGTTCCACTTACTAAATACCCGAAAATTTTAGTTCGATTCGATTCTCTTCAAAATCAAACCGAACCGTACAATGTCCAGCCCTAATAATATATGTAAAAAATGCCCTTCACTATCAATTAGTGTATTCCAACTTAAAGCTTACAATTCCAATATTTGTAACTCATAATATCTGTAAAAAGACATTTCCTTGAATTCGAAAATTCCAGTTTTCGAAATCCGAAACGGAAATTTTTAACAGTGCTACATTGATCGAATATTTTTCCCACTTCCTCGACAGAATGCCATGTTTAAAAATCAGTCCGTTTGTGTACTCAATCATCTGTTGTCAACGCTGCATCTATCAAACAGGTGGGCAAAATCATTTGACGAAATGGCTTAACTCAATTCTTAATGAATCAAAATTTCACCCGAGAGGGACAGTTTATCTCTTGCTTCAGCAGGTTGTCTGAATTTTCATATCCTGTACATGTATTATGTATGTTTATCAGCAGGCTCAAACTCAGACATGCACTGAAGTTGACAAATTATTTTGTAATTGTACCAACTCTTTTCTGATCAAAGTAGTACCAAATTCATAGAATCTACTCATGTCTTGAGCTCATCATTACTTCTTTAATTTGCAATTATCTGATTATTTTCTATATATGACAAAACAAGTCAAAATATTGACACTGTATCTACGTATTTTATAGAGCTGCATTCATGTACCTTCATTGTTATTTGTATATTATATTCAGCCCACCAAACTCCATCAACACATTAAAAATATATATATTATTCACCTCGACTTTACTTAGTATTATCGGTTGGCCGGTTTTTTATCCACTTGTGAGTGATTCTTATATTATTAATTGTTAATGTCTGCACAATGTAAGATTTTAAAAAAGAAAATTTTAAATTTCAATAAGAAGACCGGTTCGTGGTGGTTTAGAATTTAGAGTAATGGAGCTTTTTGGCAGTTTGTTCTTGTTTATGTTGAGTTTCAAACTGGAGAATCCCATGTTAAATAATTTTCATGTCCAACCGAACACGAAAAAAATAATAGGAAAGCTCTATGTTTGGTTGAAGGATAGGATTAAATTTTGATTACTATAATCTTCACATTTCTCTACTACTCATATTACAAGTGTACCAAAGGTATGTTTAGTAAACACAACAGTTTAGTACAATACATAGTTATAGATTTTCGATTATTTTTTCTTCTTAAATATCGTCCAAAATTGTAAAATCATACCAAACATGCACTGAGATTACTCGAAAGTATTATACATGTTAATAGACATCTTAATCCTATTCTGTATTGTCCAGTCCAAGTCAATCTATAGTAATTTCGATGTCCAACAAAACATGAGAAAATAGTAAGCAGCCTCTGTATTTTGATTAAATTTTTGGTTATTATACTATTGAATCTTGTCTAGTATCACGAACTGAACATGTTCTATAGACAAGACGAGATAATACAATACATAAGATTTAGTCTCTTTTGTTACATTTATTTGTCCGTACTAAGTTAACGAAATCACGTAACAATACTACTACGCGCTCCAATATTAACAAATATCATTATCATATATATTTAGCTCATATTCGATACATATCTTTTAAAACTCATTTTTTCTGTACTCATTTTCAATCACATATTCTCTCAATAAAATAATTTTACACGTTGACCCATTATTTTTTTACTTTTTAACGACACATTCTTACTTTTTACAAAATTTATTCTAAAAATCTACACCAAACATACCTTTGCCAAAATAGGGCTACGTACATTTGTCCATATTCCCCATATTCAGCACAAGCAGTACAGGCCATAGGGAGGTGCCAAAATATAGGTCTACAAGTGGCCTATCCTAACATCATCACGGAAATACATAGCATAAGAAAAGAAAAACAAGCCAAGATTCATGCATGCACGCACGCACATTTCAACTTCAGCCTATCTTGATATGTTGACAGTGATAAACTGGTCCAAAATGACAAGCTGCCCGTCTATCTTTTCAACATTGGTGGTGGTACACACAAGGATAGGATTACCACTCGAATTGAAATATGGAACCTTTATTTTTACACTTTTACTGTTTACAAGCCTTGAAAATATGACGGATTTTCTTACGATGCCCTTATCGGTATTGGTAATTAACGACAGAAATTTAGCTCGATAGCTTCACGGCACAATTTTTTTACTAGTGAATATTGATAAATATACTGTTCAATCATGTAATAATTAATAGAAACTTCTTTTTGAATAATGGCATCTTGTTGAATGTTATTGTAATGTACTCATCATTACATTAAAATATTCCATTTGATAATTTTATTAAATAAATACCATTATTATATTTACCAATTTGTAGTTATTATATTATTAAAATGTTACCAAATTGAATTTTTCATGAGTCACTTCAAATGGACTTTTACTCTTAAATCCATTAAAGCTATTAGTCGTCGACAATCAATATCAACCATGTAGTACCATTATTGGCTAGGGACGACGCAAGAATGTGATTGGAAAACGTTTTTAGAACCTTGTACAGTATTACACGAGTATTTTGAGAGAGTTGAAAATTTTTTATATCTCGCTTTTGAGAGAGTTGAAATTTTTTTATATCTCGTCTCATCGGTTCTATTGTGAATGGGAAGATCACGTCGTATCAAATATAATGTCACTTGTAATTTGGTATTTTGGTCTTTTCAATTACTAAAAAGAGTTGATGCCCTAAAGTATCAAATTTAGTGGGGACATAACCAAATGAACTGGCAAACAAGGATTGCAAATCTCATCTTGTTATGAAATAACAAAAAGATGCACGTATGATATATTTGATACGATGGACCGAAGGAACAAAATTTTGTCCCACTTATAATTATGGTTATTCTCCATTTTCCCTGGTCAATATGTGCCTTAGTGCTATGAAACATAAGTTTAATGTCTTCACTATTTCAAATTCGAAATTCGGAGCCTTTTATCTTAATATACATGAATGCAACAATGGAACTTAGCCTTAAGCATAACTTTGTCTGCTTTAAAGTCATAGATGAATAAAATATTCTCTTTCTAATTAACAATTTAAATTTTTTAAAATAAGAGAGTTTAATGACAGAAACTAGTGACTTTCCTCCGATTGCTCTCTCAATACTTCGTATCAACCCCGTACAATCTGATTTGTCTTCAATTGTTACGAACCAACTCCAATTAAGGTCAAATTCTTCCTTTTTGCTCCAAGTCTAGGTTTTACCTACAATAATAATATTTACTCTGAAGTAAAAAAATGAGCTCAATTTACAAATATAAATGAAATTTATGAGAACATAAAAATTTAAAATATGGGAGATAAGGTATGTGTATTCGTTTAAATCATGAGTTCATATGCCCTCTCACATACAGATCAAATTCGTAGATTCAATTTTTGACCAAAATGTTTGACGCGCATACAATTTTTATAAACTATCAGTGACAAAATTTGAACTCAAATTCTTCGTCTCGTTTTAATATTATACAAGATGCATACCTCGAATGAACTCCTCCTTTTGTCCCGAGTCCTAAAGAGGATATCAGATGCAATACATATTCGCAAGATAAAATTAAGATAACATATTACCTATCTATTGTTCAATGCATGCTTGAGAAGATAAGACATGTTCTTTTATGATAACAAATAAATATACCCTTCATCATGTATTGGGATCTTTCTCTGGGGCGGATCCAGGATCGGATTTCAGACCGGGCTAATACGTAAAAAAAATAAAATTACACAAGAAAAAAAAAATTTTTTTTACAAATTTTTTTTTTCTACTAAAAAAAAAAAAGGGCCGGGGGCCGAGCCGGGCTTTTCTACTGAAAAAAATTAATGGGCTGGGGGCTGGACCCCCCCCCCCCCC
Source organism: Fraxinus cuspidata (assembly GCA_903798385.1). Classification (NCBI taxonomy): domain Eukaryota; kingdom Viridiplantae; phylum Streptophyta; class Magnoliopsida; order Lamiales; family Oleaceae; genus Fraxinus; species Fraxinus cuspidata. The sequence continues at coordinate 20,196 of CAIGRP010115868.1, read as the reverse complement.
CACCAACTCCGCCCCTGATCTTTCTCAAGAGCCAAACAACATAAGGCTTGTAGATTAAATAGAATTTTATTGAAAAAGTAACCACTTTAAATTTCTGGATATATTGATCATATACATCTCCTCTTTGGAGGGAGAGAAGTACAATGGACTGCATCATTTGTGTTTCCACAATGTCAAATATGGTCATCAAAAATTAGTTAAAAAGAAGAAAATCATTGAACTTGGGAATAGAATACTTATAGATTAGAGTAGTTGTGGAGCACAAACATAAGCATATTTATTTTAAGTATAATAGTCTCCTCCATTGAGGTTGACTCCCACCATCATAAAGTGTGATTGGTTGAAATTTTAGAACATTTTCAACGGTGGATATATTATGTCACAAAATGATTGTACAATAAAGAATGATGTGGGGGCATATGTCAAAAGCTACTTGGATGTTTGCTTATAGTTGTGGAGCAAAAATATAAGCTCAATATCGCAAAATAAGTGATTTCTCAATATAAATTTCAGCACTAGTAATTTATTTTGAAGAATTTACTAAATTATCTTATTCGTGAGGAGATTACAAATTGATTATTTCCATTAAAATCCAATGTGCACAAGGATGAAGATATGATTGTGGACAAATCAATCACTTTACTTTATACTCCAATTAGGTGTAATGGTAGTAAAGATACATTGTTGGGCTTGTTAATCTCAGGGTGTTTAGGAGAAAAGTAAAAATATTATGCCATGTTTAAGCATGAGCATGATGCGATTAGAGTACGTGTGAATAAAATTGAAGAATCCTATTATTTTGTGGTCAAGGTTGTAATAATTATCATGTACTCTGGTGGTTCTCGATATGGCTTGTTTTCTTTAATTAAAGATCATTAGTGTACAAGCCCAAAACTATTGACTTATACCACAAGTACAAGAGTTGATTGGGTTAAGCCACTGTTTGGTACACATTATTTTTTTCATTCTCATTCTTCTACTCATTTTCAAACACACATTTTGCAATAAAATAATATTTTCCATCACATCAATAATTTTTCCTTCTTTTTCAACCACACATTCTCCATCAATCTATTCTTTTACAACCACACATTCTCCATCAATTTACTATTTCAGAATACATTCTTCCAAAATAATGTGGTTCAAACACACCCTAAGCTTCAACTAAAAGGATTAATTGAATTCCCTCGACCTAAGGATCAGACGGTGAATCAAGAAACCGACTGTCATTAAATTGGGGATGACCACAACTTAAAAGACAAAAGTATTATTTTAGACTTAATATATATTATGGGAATACGGTTACAAGATAAAGGGTGACCCTAAGACGAACTTAGATCAATTACACATGTTCATTAATTTTTACCCTTCTCTAAATATTTATTATATTATTCCAGAAATGTCACAATCTTTTAGCCTTTCAAGTTTTTTGATGACGAAAATATGCATAAATTAGCTCAACAGAAATCTACGGAAACTACATTACTCGGACTAAAACCTCTTAATTCTGACTTTTCATCGGCTCACATGGGATTAGGAAGATGCACAAATTCAGGAACAATATTTGATCAGTAGAATTTTCACTTCCTCTTCAAGGAGAATTTTTAACCTTATACTACTCCCCAAGGGGTGTTAATTTCACTCACGAGCCCAGACGGACTATGACTCGGCCCCAAAAAAGCCTGAGTTGGCTCGTTTCGCGGCTCATACTGAGCTCGGGCCAGCCCGTGTGGCTCGACGAACCACACGTCTCAGCTCGTGTCACGGGCTATTTTTGGCCCGTGGCGAGCCAAACCTATAAATAAATTTAAACCATTTGCAAGCAGCAACTCAACACACGTTTGACTAATGTTTATAAACGGTCAAATCACTTTTTATTCACATACTTTATAAAGCCTATAATAACTATCTACTTATCAACCATTAACTTCTACCTAATTATAATTTAAATTGTTTATAAACATTTCCCAAACAAACTCTTAGTTGCATTGCACTCCGACTCCAATACCTCAATCGCAAATCGGCTGACCCAGATTTCCATTCAGACTGAGTGGTTGTGACCTTGTTCAACCCCAAAAAATGACCACAAATTCCTCTGGACCGTGACGTAAAAATCTTAAACCAACACACCAATCTTTTTAGGAAAACAACCCTTCCCCTCCACAACAAGAGATAAGCTCAAACTCCTTTTTTGTTCAACTCAAATTGGTTTCTAGTTCAATGGGTCTGCCTTTTTAGCCACCAAACAAAGGCACCGACCGTACTAACAGCTTTAGAGATTCCACTGCAGAGTACATAAAGATCTTATGGTCCTCATAAGCAGTTCAAAGATAAGGGGAAAAAAATAAAAAATCAGGGGATATATTCGGACAAATAATTCCACGAGGCAATGCATTCTATTAATAAATACCAATTTCCAACATTAATTCGAAGAACAGACGGCGCCTAAAAGCTAAATGCAGACGCTTGATCCTAGTAGCCACAGACCACATCAAGAACAAATGGCAAATTTCTAGTTGAATCTTTTGTAAAAATGTACAAGGACACAATATAAAGCAGGCATGAGGAGATTAACAATATCGACATTGTAGGAAACTAGAGAATATGATCTCCTCCCAACTGATACACAGCACGTTAATCACTCAGAAAACTTTCCATTTTCGGGGAAAAAGAAAAGGCATATTATTGAAGCAGAGCTTGAAGTGCTTCTCTAGATCATTGCCACGGGAAAAAATGGATTAAACATGCAGGCATCGAGTTCAGAGCAACTATAATGATGCAAAAATCATTAAACGTGACAGTCATCATATGGCCGATGGACAAGCAAACGTGAACCATGTCTAGCCTAAATATAATTATTCCATTAACTTCTCTAAACCACGAAAAAAAAGAGAGAGAGAGAAGGAAATTTTAAGAACTTGAGAAGTATAACAAAGCCAGTGATGTTGGATAAGTAACCAAATAGAAAAACAAAGCAAGAAAAAGAAGAAACAGCCAAAGGGATGTTAAATTCCTGCATACATCTAGAAATATATGCTAAATCCACCAACACATGAACAGAGCAAAACGGCAATCATAATGTTATCAAACTTGTTCGTATTTTGTTTTAAAAAATAAAGCATTAACTAGCATAGACATTTTTTTTTCAAACGGAGTACTTCCATTTTCAATAGCCTAATAGAACTTTTAATTCTATTAGCAGGGTTTTACCATACAGCAATATGGAGCAACCACTTATCATGAAGACCCACCAGTTCCACTGCTACACTGAGGTTTATACCCCAGAATCCCTAGTATCAGAATTCTTATTTCATTGCCGGTAAAATATCAACAGTCTCTTCACCCTCAAGTTGAATCATTCAAGTGAATTCAAAATTATTAACACTTCAATGTTAATCTAGGAAGCACCTACATACCACAGACGCCAGCGTGTTGTGCTCAATGTGCACTGGACACGCTCCAAGATATGTCAGCTTACCTCCTTCAACTGCGAAATGCATCAAAGCCTTGGTACTAAGAAACAACAAGATAAGTTATAAGTAGTTCAACTAATTCACATCGAGATCATGAATTTTTAAATCCATATTACGAAATGAGACACGGATTTCGCTAACTCGCCAGCAACCGGGAAATGAAATCAAAATGGGAGAAACTAAAAAGAAACAAAAAGCAACTGAAGAAATAAAATATCCAAGGGAGAAACATCACGTCCAAACAGCTGGAGGAGGAAAAAGGGCTGGTTGGAATAGGAAACACCTGATCGTGCGTGAAAGTTGGTAAAGGACTTCAATTATCCAACTAAACTACCAGTGAAAAACCTTCTTTCACATTGTTCGGGTGCGGCTTTGACATTCACTTCACCCAGGGGCGGATCCAGGAATTTTCGCGCACGGGCTAAAATTTAAAAGTCGATTTAATAAATTTATATATAAATTAAAGTCAAATTCATTTAATTTCAAATTGTTCCCAACGAGGTTTTGAAACATAAAATTTATCTATAACAGAATCTATATCTGTCTTTTAAGTAAGCCAGATTAATTTGAGGGCAGCTGCAGGGGCGGATCCATGAATTTTTCGTGCACGGGCTAAAATTAAAAAGGCGATATAATAAATTCATATATAAATTAAAATCAAATTCATTTAATTTGAAGTTGTTCCCAACGAGGTTTTAAAACATAAAATTCATCTACAACAAAATCTATATCTATCTCGGAAGAGAAGGAGGGGGAATGATGGAAGAGTTACATCATTTCCATTAAAATTGTATGCATTCATGACGTCTTCACCTTCAAAAAATTTCATTGAGTCCATCAACTACTACTAGCACCCTTTTGAATGAGTGCAATCTAAACCTCCTTGGAATACATGCCAACATAAGATAAGACTCAACGAAGGGAGGACGCAATTTTCGTAAGGCAACTAAGACATGTTCATATGCAAGAGTTGGGGCACATATGTTAAAGTCAACATGTTGTTGAGGGTTGGCCCAAAGGTAACTATGAAAGATACAAGTAAAATGCAAAAGTTATAAGCAGCAGCTAATTTGATAATAAAAATAATGAGCCAAAACGTTGGCACTCATCGAGCAAAAGAGAAGGACTAGAGAAATTGAAAAAGCTTTAAATATAACAACATATAATAAATTCGATTCCAAAATTTCTAAGAAAGTTTAATCACCTGTTTTCCTTTCCACATTAGTTGTTACACTCTTTTGCCAATAATTCCTTGTTAAGATATTTTCTCTAGCTAGGAAAGAGCAGCGTGAACATGAACACAGAACGTGATCTTTCAAAAAAGTAAGACATGACGTGTTAATTAAAATAATTTGTCATTTCTTTTAATAATTTCAGTATAAATAACAGCATATAATAAATTCGTTTCCAAAATTTCTAGGAAAGTTTATTCACCTGTTTTCCTTTCCACATTAGTTGTTACACTCTTTTTGCCAATAATTCCTAGTTAAGATATTTCTCTAGCTAGGAAAGAGCGGCGTGAACATGAACACAGAACGCGATCTTTCAAAAAAGTAAGACATGACGCGTTGTTAATTAAAATAATTTGTCATTTCTTTTAATAATTTCAGTTTAAAGCAAACAAAAAATCGTTCACTAGTTGCATCTAAGTATATGAAAAATGTAAAACAAACTTAACATTTCATTATATATATTATCTATACGAAGTTCAACAAAATAAATTCTATCATCCATCTTCAATTGTCTCTTCAACAAGTTCATTTTTGTCATCAGTAAATACCATCCCTGCTAATTTTGGTCTACAGATAAATTAACTTCAAGCACACCACCATCTACAAAATGAATCAAATATATCACCACCAATCTCTACATTTTAGTCTCTCCTTACAAATATTGTAGACTCCTTTACAAGATCCACAGATCGCTATGAACAAATACGAAATTCTAGCAACATAATTCATTTGAAGAGAACGCAAAAAAGAATAAGTACTCCAATTTCCTTCACAGCACGACGAAAAAATGGTTGCACCAATAATTTCAAGGTCAATAATTGACGTATGGTGCATAAGCACCACAAAACAAATAACCCACCAAGCCTTTGGATTTCCATACGGTAATAAGTAGTGTGCTCTATATTGACTTTAATGCACTCGTCTAACTTTTAAGGCATTTCACTGTTTCTCATGAAATCTCACACAAAGGAACTCAAGTGACTATGTCCATCCTCACTATTGTATCTAAACAATAAAGAAAAGATGATTAGATTAATAACAATCTAGTCTAGTAATAGAAAATAATACAAAAAAGTGAATAAAGATTAAACATGTGATTTAGAAATCAGCTTAGAATTAAAGAATGGGCCAAGCAATGGAGCATTATTATTAATCCAACTATCACAAGTATTTATTTGAACAACATAAAATGATGATACCGCCTTTTGAAACTTCATTTCACATTTAGAGATCATTCCTTTCACTTCTCTATCGTTGTAACATGTTACACATCAAGTAAAGACAGCATTTTATTCGTAAAAAATGTTAACACGTGTGATAATACTCTTTCTTTCCGAAAACATGTCCTTAACACATTAATACATCACCTTCTTCATAATGACGGGATAGAATAAAAGACACCATTTTTTTTTTATATAAGATGACCATTTATCACTTATGAGTATAGCTTGGAGATCACCCTTAATAAGCTCAAACCTTTTATGCATAATCGAAACAAATTGTATTTCTACTATAGGAAGTAACTTTAGTAACACAAATTCGCCGAACATTACGAGTGCTAGAGAGAGAAAGCTAACACAAATTTATACGTTAAGAAATATAGATATAGCAAAAAACTTGGGAAGCTACTATTGGAACCTTATATGTTGACATCAAGCAACTACACTGATGTGAAACAAGCTAATTACCAACCGGCCTTTTGATCGAGATAGAGGTCGCATTAAATTACATTATGATGATTAGCTCAACAACGTTCAACCAATTAAATAATGAATCCTCTGCGAGGAAAGAACAATATGAAACTAAATGGTAAGTATACATCTAATAAGACCTAAATGAATGTGGCTAGTAGCTTATTAAAACTTCAAGATATTAGGACTGTGTACCATGTTCAAGAAGCAAGAACTCACAAACTTCATAAGACTAACAGGAGCATCTCATCAGTTTTAAAATGCATGAAAGAAAGGTATTCAAACCCACTGTGGGGGAAAATATCATTGAAGAAATTGTGTTTGATCAAATTATGCAATCAACCTTCTATAGGTACACGAAAAAAAGTATTTCGAGCTGTATAGAGCTATTCCAAACAAATATAAAGCTCCATAAAACTTAGCTAAGCTTCAGTATATGTTACATTAATCAACAAAGATGATACTGAGTACAAAAATTATGACAAGGTACAAAGGGAGTGCCCAATAGCATATTCCTAGACACACTTTAGCACATAATTGGTAACAATCCAAAAAAAAGGCATAGCTGAGAAACTCACATCATCATGTCCACATGGAAATAAGTCTCAAAAATCACAATAATTATACTGTCTACTAAGAATATTAGTATATTACATTCCTAATTTTCTATGCATTACCTTGGTAGGCTTTGAATTCAAGTTATTGTGTCATAACAACTTTACAAGTAGTACTCTGAAAAGCTTATCCAAGCACTAAGAAATAACATTTACGTAAGTATCTAAAGACTTTATTTCAGAAGATAGCACCGCAACCTCATAAGGCATGCTACAAAATCCAAAATGAACCCGAGTAGTGGCATACATTTATGAAAAAATAGCTCGTGCAGGAGTGCAATTAAACCGAAACCATATTCTTTCTTCGTGACAAAACTCTAATTGCTTGAACTTTCACGTTAAGTTAAAAGGTATTCATGTAAAAGCCCCTCAATTAGCATAATTAGACAAGTCGCCGTACAATCCACAGAACTTGCAAAAACAAAATTTATAACTATTTTGCAGTTCCCTGGTTTTCCTTCCTTCCTCGTACTCGTGAAGCATAAATAAAGTACTCAATAAATTAACTACTTTAATTATATTGAAATTGAAGGCAAGAAATTTAATAACCAGATTTTTATTTCAGCAACATAGAATTCATTATATATGGGAACAGTTTCTCACTGGATAAACTCCACTTAAACTCAAGGTTAGACTTAGATCCAACACAGAGCACAACCTACTGAAAAGAACCACACTATATATACATATTTTATCACGAAATTATAGATTAATACAAACTTATTAGCCATTAATTAAATCTTACGTCAATAATCAGTGCGATACTCACTGTAATGGTCATCTTTTGAAGCCATGTCATTCTCAACTCTCTCTGATATCTTCTCTTCCTCGTACTTTATCCCTTCTTCCAGTGCGAGCCCTCCGAGTGCTCCAGCCACAGCTCCAACTGCCAATCCTGTACCCATTCCCATTCCAAATTTTCCACTCCCTCGTTTTTGGTGATCATAGGACGCATAATCCACTGGGGCACTCGGCCCTGGTCCACCATAGTTAGACTGCCTCTCAAAAAAGGGCCGAGGAGGAGGTGGTGGCGGCACCTGCGAGTAGTAACCGGGATAGTAGCCTGAGTATGGATCAGAGTACGTGGTGTATGGGAAGGATTGAGGTGCAGGAGGTGGTGGCGGAGATGGCATAGATGGAGGCGGGTGAACCATTGAAATACTGGAATAAGGAGCAGCGGAGTATCCTCTGTAGTCGCGTCCGGGGTAAGCCGGCAAGGGAGGGGGAGGTGCAGTAGAGTACATATAGCTGGATGGAGGGGCAGTTTGGTAATTTTCATTGGGGCGTTCACGGAGAGACAATTTCAATCGGATCTTCCCGTGGGGGCGACCCGTTGGGCGTTTAAGCTCAAATGATTTGACTCGAGTAGCTGAATCGTTTGAGTTGACCAGGAGATCCCTGAGTTCGATTCGGAGGGTGCCAACCAAGGGTTTCGAAGTCTCCGAGGGTCGGGAGTGGAAGATCTCCAATGTGAGCAGAGAATCTCTAGGAGGAAGAGAGAGCGGCAAAACAAACCGCTCGTTCCATACGGGTAGGTTCGTCCCGGAATCATCTGGCTTGGTGGCGAGGCGACGATCCGGGTCGACCCAGAAGATCACGTAAGGCCTGAGTTCTCCCTGACGCCAGTTGACATTCTTCAAGTGCTTTGCGTTGACGATCGTGATGTCGAGATCGTAGAGCTTCGATGGCGCCGGCGGTCGTGAAGTGACGGAGGCTGTTGCCATGATGACAAAGTAGGACCTATGATAACGTACGCCGGTGGTGTAATTGGAGTGCTAAGGATTAGGGTTGGGGAAGAAATTTTATATTTCTTGAAAGTGTGGATTTGGTGTAAAAGTGGATGTGCGCGTGGGGTCACATTATTTTTTAGGTGCTGAGATCAACGGCGTTAAGCGTATTGTATAACGTGGAGTTGAATTTATCCAGCCCAATTTTCTCCCTTGTTGGACCGTCAGTATCATGGGCCTATTTGTGGCTATGTGGATCGAGCTAGCAGTTCGCCAATTCCTAGTCACTATTTTATTAAACTTTATTTTTAATTACACATTTTTCTAAATTCTTTTATGCACTTTTTCATCATATTCATGAAAATTACTAGCTTCTATCAATTTCTAGCAATATCGTACGCACGGTAAGAAAATTCATGTGTTAAAATGATTTTTTAATGTATTTTATTTCTAATTATGTATTTTTTTTATTATCTCATCAGTAATACGAACTTCCTATCTATTTCTTGAATTTTCGGAGTGTTGGTTGCTAAAGAAACTGAGTCTTTGGTTGATAAAAATTATGGACACGTTTGAGCCCCTTTTTTATATAGAATGAATTTTGAAATAATAGATTGATGGATAATGTATAATAAAAAATGAAGAAAAAGTTTTTGGGATACGTGTAATGTTATCTTCGTCCCATTTATATAATCTGATTTAATGTTACTGAAAACCCATTGTTATCAAAAACTTTATTAATTTACCTTATTCAATTATCAACAGCTAATAGTAAATTGAGAAAAAAATGGTTATAATTAGACAAATTAAATATGAGTATATTAATAAAACGAACAGAACAAAATATTTTAATAAAAAAATGACTATATAATTGAGATGGAAAAATAAGGAAAATCGGCTTATATAAATCGGACGAATGAAGTATTAAATTATTGAAAATGTGTGATTGAAAAGAAAAGAAGAAAAATGTTTTTTTTTAAATGAAAATTAAATAAGGTCTATATGTTTTACTAAATTTTGAATGAATGCGCCTGAAAATGCAGCAAAGTGAGTGTGACAGACTTCGCGATTATATGACTCAACAACAATAACGATATAATGTTTATGAATTTAACATTTGGCACATGTCTTGTGTTCTATGAACATCGAAAAATAAATTGATACATATGTCAACGTCGCATTTTTCAATTGGTATGATGAAATTGTTTTCGTGTATGGAAAGTCAAATAATTTTGTCCAAAATTTTAATCTTCGATTGATCGTTCAGATCTACATGTTCAGAAGTAAAGGTGAAATTTTAGTCCATGTAAATTGCCCTCCAAAAAAAAAAATCGATTCAAAACCATACATTGCACCTCTACACGTCACTCGAGTGGGTGAAATTTGCTTTCATCCATTTTCGATGTGTCAGTTTTTAACATTTTAAAACCACTTAATTTATGTCACCATATTATCGACAAATGAGGATAAAATGACAAAAATGTAAATTATCAAGAATTGAAAAATGAAATGAAAGAGTGTCACGTGTAGACGGTCCCATTTGATTTGACATGAAAATGCATTCTTGGGACAACAATGGAGCTGAAAATTAAGTTGGATAAAAATAGAATTTAAAAAAAAAAAATGGAATGGAGCATGGCCAAATTGAACAGCACAGTTATGGGTCCCTTCCAGCTGGCATGGAGAAAGATAAACAATGGATACGAATTTAAATAAAATAATATATTGCACCAATCTCTTTACTTATATGGTCGGTTTGCTGGAAGATTGATGTTAATTGGTCTTTGCTTCTGTGCCTCACAATCACCAATCATCCATCCATGGTAAAGTAAGCTAAACTCTCTCTCTCTCTCTCTCTCTCTCAATAATACAGCTTAATTATTATTATATAAAAGTAATAACCTAAAAAGGTGTGTTTATTGTTAATTGATTAGACGGTTTTAGGGTATTAAAATGGTGGGTCCATTTTGTACCATTTTCTTGAGACATTACGTACAAGAATTATTTATTCGAATGTATAGATTTTTTGGATTATTCTTGTTCAACGCGGCCACGTCGACCCCATACGTGGCCTTTTATTTGTACTATTTTTAGAGTTAGAATAATATTCTTACGGAAAATATGTGATTAGAAAATAATTAAAAATTTTGAATTTATTTATAATATATTTTTTTTTGAAGAATTTGTGATTAAAAATAACGAGGACTAAACAAGTACATCCATAATATGGGTATGTTTGAAACCCATTTTATGAAAAAAAAATTATAATACTTATTTTTTAAAGAGAGAGTGATTAAAAAGTAAAGAATTTTCGTGTAAATTATTTTATTAAAAGAATGTATAATTAAAAATAAATTTTCGAAAAAATAAATTTGTCAAAAACGAGGCTCGAACACGGGCTGTGTAATATTCTAGTTCATCTTCTTTAATGTGATTTGACAATAGTTGATTTTGATTCAAATAAGAGCCAATTCTAATTATATTCGGGATTCAGCATTTAATGTGGATGGAAGTCCCAATTCATTATCCAATCAATTAAAATATATACCAAAGTTATAGAAGAACGTGACATATCACATAAATAGTTGTATGTAAATAAAATTTAAAAATAGCATTATTCATAATTTTAGGTTTGTAAAGTGGGCCCTAATCGTATTGAAATTTGATCCAACAATATTGTATTGATAATTAAAGTGGGCCCTAATCGTAGCCCCACCTGAAAGCAACCCCGATTGGGCCAGAAGAAAAATGCTTAGGATCCAACTGTGTGATGGCGTGGCAATCTGAGCAACACAGCTGTTGGCCCAGTGGTCTTTCACAGGGGCCCACTTGGATGTAAATCTGACGTGTTTAAAACCCCGCATGGCAATTATTGTTATGAAACCGCCAGATACTTTCCGGACTTGAAACCTACAATATACCCTTAATTCATTATCATTTTCAAGTCCGTGTTATCTCCATTCTGCTTTATAACTCCTGTATTCTCATTTTTGCCCCCGTTACGAAGAAATCTCGGTGGGGAGGTTTCTTATATTGTTAAAAAAAATTGTTGCACGGTTCGAATTTTCATTATTTGAAGGTTTTGTGATTGATTTACGTTCGTGAATTGAATTTTAGACGAGATAAATTAGGGCTCTTTTGCGTTTTGAGAAATCTCGTTTATATCTCCATTTACTTCGATTCAGTTTAAGATTTAAAAATGGTAAAAATGTTTAATAATTCTAAAAAGCAAGAATCGAGTAACAATCGCCAGATCGAAAATGTAAACCGCGTGGATGAAGATACTAACGGCGACGATTCGATCAGTTATTCATCGGACGGTACAGAGATCTCATCCGCTGAGAATCCTTCGATTACGCAGAGGTTAGAGGAGATTCTTGTGGAGGATGGTGATGGCGATCTGCTGCTACAGAAGAGCGATGGATTTTTGCAGTGGCTTCAGGCTCTAGATATGCAGGTTTTGGGGGCCTGTCGCACGGACGAAAGGTTGAAGCCTTTGCTGAAACTCAATTTATCCACCGGCGCAGCTGAGGATTGTTTGCTGGCCTACCTTAATCAGGTATAAGTAATCAAAAGAAAACCTGGTTTCTTGAATGTGCTGGTTTTAATAAGTTCTGTATGGAGGGGTAGAATTTATTGTTTGGAAATGGAATTGGTGAAATATCTATGCAATTTTGGACAGAGATTTTCTGATTCAATTTCCTAGCTCAAACCGACTTTACTTGTATTGTGATTCACATATTCTCGAGTCTTGAAGATGTTTGCTTACTCTGTTAATACTTTATGGGTTGAAAGAAATTGAAGTTCCATAAATAATTAATTTCCCCAAACGTATTTGGTTTGTTACATTTCTCAAGCTGGTTGTCAAGGAAAGATATATTATTATTAGTCTTTTCTAATAGAGATACTTCAATTACATATGGAGAAGGCTGTGTACTCAACTGACTTCTACCTACTGTGATAATGAAACAGCACTTTGAGCCATCAGAAGTGGGTATGCTGGCTAGGTGTTTGTGCATGCCTCTTGTTTCTATCCGTGTTGGGAAGATCACCAAGCAAGGGAGCCTCTTATGTCCGACACCCATAAGGTAGAGTTCTCTTCATTTTGTTTCTCACACTACTGTTGCGTGTGGAAAATGATTTTTCCTCTGTTATAGTGCAGTTTTGTTGTTAAATAGTTATTTTTGTTGAGAGAACTAACTAGGGAACTTGATCTTTGAGAGACAAATTTGGGTTTTTCTGTTTTTGTTTTTAGTTTTTGGGGTTGGTTTGGAATAAGTATAAATTTGGGCTAGGGAAAAAAGCTAGCTTACTATGAAGCCTGAAATGAATCATATGTTGTGTGGGATAGATCCTTTCTGATAGACTTACACCTCTGAGTACAAATGTTTTTCTAGCTATCTACCTTTTTGGAAACGTATCCATTTATCACCAAAAGCTTGTTAGTTCTTCATAGGTGATCGAATTTCGTCTTCTAATTTCAAATAGTCTGATGGAGAAGTGGAAAAATAGATTTAAATAAAAGGTGAATCTTTTTTTGATAGCTCTCTGAAGATAAATAAATTTCTAAATTGTTCGAGCTTGTCTTTATTTGTTCTTTCTAATTATCTTCGGACCAAAATTCTGATAATGTTGACTGTCACGTAAAAAACTGAATGATATAGTTTGGCCCTTGTTGAGTTGAAAGGAGGACTGGCAAAATGCCAGAGTAAAAACTTATCATGGAAATTAAATTAGATTATTAGTAAATAACATATATTTATAAGAGCTAATTTAAGTTGATGAGTTAAGACCAACGATTCTTTATTGTCTCCTCTGAGCCTACTTGGTTGCATTTAGTGAACGATTATTAGCATTTATATTTTATTTCAAGTGTGCATTGGCTGTCCCATGCAGGCAGTTGTTTTAATTGTTGCTCGTGATTCAAAATTTTGTATGAATTAATGTAATGTGGAGATATGAATAGATTTCTCTTTAGTTATTTTCTGTAATTGTAGGTGTGTGTTATGTTTTTGTGTTATTTTCCTTTCATCTGATTCATGCTACAATGCATTCTCTTTCTAATGTTTAGAACTTTATGGTGAAATTTTTTTCATAAAAATTACTTTATTACGTCAACTATTATTTGGACGTTAGACTTTGTTTTCACTGCTAGATTACTGATAACATGGTGGTTTGTATTATCATCTTTAACCACTATAGTCATTTACGGTTTTGTTGAGTGTCTTGTATATGAATTGCAGACATGTTTTAATCATCTCTTGATCAGCACTGCATGGTGGATTCTATCTTAGACCACTTCACCTGGACATGAGACATCATAGTGGGTTCTTCAGTATTCTGGCATCAGTTCTCCTTGTTTATATGTAGTTTATGTTCATTTGCTGATTTGCGATGCATGTTAGCTTCTCTCTTTTCTTTATATGTCATAAAAATTAGTTATTATAAGCGACAATTTGATGTGGGATTAATATAGTTGTATATAATATTATCACATTTTATTCTTGATGACTACTAGATGTTACTGGAGCTTGAATTTTTAGCTTTTTGATGGTGATTATGTTCAGCCTTCCAAGTGAAAATGTCTTTTGACTTGTAGGTAAATTGGGCGTTACTTTATGATCTCTGAATTAAGAAGAAGTAAAGGTAGTTTCACGATCCTATGTTAATAATGTACATTACATTTGCTTGTTTTCATAGAGTCAATGCTATAGTGTGGAAGAAGTTTCATTGTTTATCTTGTCCTGTATTTGCTTTATAATATTGTCGTGATATTTTTGTTGTCTATCTAGCTCCTACTATGTGGAGATGACTCGTCGGTTTGGTCAGAAGATTGTGAATATTTTACTTGCTATATATTTTGAATTAAAAATTGATTTCTATAACTATTTTTCATTTTTTGGTCAGTATATTTTTTAAGTCTTGAGCTCACTAGAGTGTTTCGTGTTTCTTTACTAGCTGCTTTTGTTAGATGATGGTATTTTACTTGCAGCTTGTGTTAATAAATTCATAGCAGTTTCTTTTTGCATTTATTTTATCAGCTTATAGCTTTCAATGCTTGTTTGATGTCTACCTGGTATATATCCTCCCATTTTAAGAAGTAAGGAGTATGATACAAATACATATGGTTTCTCTTCTTTCTTTGGACACGTCTCTGATTAAATCCTCGTGATAGGTTAAAATTATCTATAGATATTTTTTGGTAAATTGGGAGAAATACTTGACATAAATTGAAGGAAAAGAAAAGAATTATAGCCTACTCAATAGTATACCTAAGATTTTTCATGCTCTTGTAGGTTTTTCTTTTGTAACTGGTTACTAGGAATGCGCATAGCAGAGATGATTCTACCTCCGCCTTTCTAATTCTAAATTTTACCGCCTAATAATTGAAATACAAAAACGAGGCACGAAAAACAATCAAGGTAAAGTGCCTATGATCAGGTATAAATTGAAATTCATGCATTGCCAGAAACTGGAGTAGATTGTTTTTTGAGGCTTAGCTATTTGGTTGGTGTTCTAATCATCATTGTTCCATATGTCTGTTAGCCTGGGTCTTTTCTACAAAAGTGGGATGATTCTGCCAATTATGTGACATAATTTCTTTTCCTTGAAGTCTTTTTGTGTGTATTTCACTTGCAATTGCTTATTAAGCTTGTTTATCTTTGAACAGAGGGAATTTAAATCTCACACTTTCACCAACTTTGGAATTGCGCATAACATTCACTGGGGATGATGGCCTTATGGAGAGAGTGGCAACATTGAGCACAGATGCTCAATGCTCAGCTGTAGAAATTGGAGAAATTTCAGCAGATAAGTCTGGACGATCTTTCTTGATCAAGATCCCAGATGGTGAGATTTTCTATTTTTGGTGCTCTGAAAAGTCTAAGCTTCTGGGGATTGAATTGCTCAGAAAGGTATGATCAGTGTAGTAATTCGCAGCACGTGCACATATTTTTGCAGTGTATTATTTTTAATTTTTGTATTTTCTTGGCTGGTGTAGATGAAGGATTTACTTACGAGGAAACCATCACTAGCTGAATTAACAGGAATTAATGATTCACGCTTCAACTGTTTTGCAAATCATCTTCGAGCTTATCTTTCTGGATCAATTATGGCTGGTGCTCAAGCTAGTTCAATTCTTCCAGCTACCCCTTCTCCAGATAACTCAGTTGATTCATCTGAATCTAGTTGTGCTGAATCTTCATTAGAATCTCTGAAGACTTCACGATTTGGGGTCTATGGCAGTCAAGGAACAAAGGCAAATCCAGACTATCAGGGTAGCCTCAATCCTATAGCTGGTTCTTTTAAAGACTTGACTGCATTGAGTGGTGTCGCATGGGAAAAACTGAGACGACGTGAAGAGATATGCATGTCACGTGTTGACAACCTAGACGTTGCTTCACCAAGTTGTGTAGACCCAAATAGTTCAAATTGCTTTGAGAAGAACGAGCTTTCAGAAGCAACTGGAACTAAACTGTTTCCTCCGTTGAGTTTTTTAGATTCTCTTGGGAACTCCATAGACCTACCTTTCTGGGGGATAGAAACTCAAATTCCTTCACATTCAATGGGTGAATCAGTAATTCTACCTCCACTTTCTTCTCTTCTAGCAACTGCCAGGCAATCTAGTCGTTTGACATCAAAATTGCCCCTTAATTTTGACCAGTTCCCCCCTGTAGATTTTCCACCCATCCTGCCTGAGTCGTTGGTCATGCTGCCACTGCCACTGCCCATACCAACATCACAGCAGATCGTGACCTTCTCACCTTTAACATGTGACCCAATTGTTCATGTCCCGGTTATTGAAGTTTGCTCCTCCGGCCAAGGTTATTTGGTCAGTGCAGGCCCTACGATGTCGACAACTATTCCATCATTAGGCTCAGATCTTGTGAAGCCTCTGATTCCAGATGTGGAATCAGTGGTTGAAAAAGGTGCTAGGGAGACGCTTCGCTTGCTCATCAGTAGTTCCAACCAGCCTAATTCGCAGCTGCTTGATGTATTCCCCTCTGTCCTGACCAGCAGCGGTCATAAGCAAAACATACGTAATAGCATCACAGCTATGAGCATGGTTCCATTCTTGGAGAAGTCTTTGGAAAGAAGCATTAGCAGAGATGAGTCGGTTGATCAAACAGAGAAGCCTGCTGGTTTTGGGCCGTCTTTTTTGGAAGATTATTGGTCTAACTCGAGAGATGAAAAGGACTGATTAAGAAACATGTTTTTCTTTGACCAGTTGTAGATTCAGTTTAATCATGGAACTGTAGATGATATCGAGTTGTAGCTTTCGCGTCCAGAATTGTAATTAGCCTCAAGAGTGTGTCCTTTTTTGGCTTTAAAGAAAGGGGAGGGGAAATTTGTTTTTATCTTTCAGCATCTTCATTTCATTTGGTAGACTGTAAACCATCGTTGTTTCACAGTATTTGGTCTGCAAAACTTCTGTACTTTACAATTTACAAAGGTTAAATTAGCCTATTTATCATTGTGGGGGGATTGATGACAGTGTTAAACTTAATAAATGAATGCTAAGTTGTTATATAACTAATTCTATTACTATGCGTATGCATACTAAAATTGATATTACGAATTGTAGATCTATCCATTGCCATTTACAGGTCTCATTCTTATTTCACCTGCAAATTTCTAAAGCCAGTTTTAGGCCCTAGTTTGATTATTTGTTAAGGCTTACTGTTTTATACACGGTTTAATGTATGGAAAGATAGAAATAAATGATGGATAAGTACGTAGTAATTAAGAATTGTTTGAAATGTGGATAAAACTGACTTGGTGTTGATAAACACGAGCCGAGCAACTTATTTAAGAGCATTATGTTGGTAAATATGAAGCTATTGCTCTATCTTCTCCACTAAAATAGATTAAGATTGACAGTGAATCGAGTTTATTTGAAGTCAAAAAGTTGGCACCAATATAAGTGTAGAACGATGGACTCCGAATGTAAATAATAAATTGATTTCGATTTACAGATTTCTTAGAATTAGTCGAACCATTCAAAGAGAAGGCAAAACGGAAAGATTGACCCTGAAACGTCTCATTTGTTTCTCCTGAAACATTGGTGGTTTATAACTTTGAAATGAAATTAATAATAAACTTTATTAAAATGTGTCAACCGAATCATCACACTTACACATAGGGGGTGAATACGGTTCGGTTTGGACGGTTTGGGCGGTATTTTCAACTCAAATCATTTCAAGAACCATTTTATTTTTCGAACCAAACCAAACAAAATCATAATTTGCGGGTTGGTTCAGTTTTTATCCGCTGTTTACCTATCAACATTATAATAATATTTTTAAAATAAGTTAACGTATAAATTTAAACAAGAACTAATAATGTTAAATTACATTCATCTTTCTTACGAAACTCGTGAATAAATTATTTTCAAAGTTGGTTGTTAAAATATATTAATAGAACGAATATATCAATCTTCATTTTTATTTAACTTTTCTTGTTTGCCTTTCATATTGTTATATAACGGTTGATAAATATAGAGTCACATTCTACTGTAATAGTTTGGTTAAAACTCATTTTGTTCTACTAATGAGATGAAAAATAAGGACTAAACATGATATATTTAAAAGTACAAAAAACGATAGAGTTCAGGTTCATTGGAAACTAACAAATTTTATTCTCTAACGACTTTAAGAAAGTATAATATAGTGTACTAGATAGGAACTTTAACATTTTTACACAATCAATACGTTCCATCCTTCGTTCTTTCTAAATACAAACAAATTCATTAATCACCTAGGCATACAAACATTCGTTTTTTTAATCTAAATCACAACTCATAAGTGTATAATAAGTTCAAAAACAACAAACAAAAGAAAGAACAATGAAAGAAAAAGATTTGAATGGGAATCTAAGATTTAACAAGAGAGAAAGAGGTTATTCGGGGTAGAAATTATTAGCAAACTAACAAGAAAAGGCGACTAGCGATTAGGAATCGCATTTTGTTCAGCAGTGGCATGCAAGTGTCAAATTTTTGAAGAATGTGAGTTTAGGTTAGGGCTTATGAAGACGTGGGCGTGATTTGTTGTCGTAGTTTTTTGAATTATGATTTTGATTGTTGAAAATAAATGCTTTTTGTTTCATATGATTTGGGATTAATTTTAGTTTAAATTAGATATCGGTTCGGGACGTGTGTTGTAGAATTATAAAACCATCAGCCAGTAATGATGAACTTAATTTACTTTATATGATTATTTTAATGGGTTGGTTGTAATTGTATTGCTAAATTGGTATTTTTTTTTTCTAAAAGTGAAGACTTAAAAATTTTTGAGTTAATAAAATTAATTTTTTAATTAAAAAGATTAAAAAACAGTTTGGTTATGTTTTATGCTGTTTTTGAAAATTGAAACATAAACCAAACCATTTTGAAACGGTTTAGTTCGATTTGAGGGGAAAAAAACCACGGTCCACGTGGATCCGACCCAACGGTTTCAAACTAACGGTTTCGATTCGGTTTACGGTTTCACGATTTCTTTGTGCAGCCCTACTTACACATTTATTAAAAAAGTAATTTTATTCTTCTGTGTAAATGCCTATATCATTCGATATGCTGAAAGTACTCTTACGGCCAATCTAATTAGGAAAACAAAATGTTGTTGAGAGGTACATACATGAGGTGAAATTAATAAAACAAAATAGAAGAAAGTTTAATGACCAAATAAATTCTCACTAATAGTTCAATGACCTCCAATATTTTACGTTTAAAGAGTAAAATTCAAAATCTAAAAAGATCTGAAAACTAAAATGTAATAATTTTAAAACGTAAAGAACAATTATTTTTGTGTAAACAGAGACGAAAAATGAAGAAGGCAATTGAAAAACGTGGAAGCACCTTCAATAAAATAATTGTAACATTCTGTTTATACACTTATTCGTGGCCTTAAATTATGATATTTTATTGTCTTTTTGATTAAATTATATATAATCTATGTTATAATGTGTTTTGTACGTAAAACTTTATATTTAATGAAGAATTTAAGAAAAGAATGCAAAAGTGGCGAAAAATGGCAAAATACAAAGATGACTTCCTTGGAGAAAAATTATATATTAAATTGGTTGGAGTTAAACTGCTCTCAATAGATTTGTATTGAAAATTTTAATTGAAATCCAAATTAAACCTAAATAGATATATAACCCAAAACCTAGATATATATAGATATTATAAAAAGAACACACGGCGTAGCAGGGAGGAGAAAAAGAAGAAAAGAAGAGAAGAAGAAAGAGAGGAGGAAAAAAGGGGAAAAGTCATATGCAGAGAAAGAGGAGGGAGAAAGAAAGAAGAAGAAGAAGAAAGAGAAAAAGGGAGAGAACTGCAAACACCAGAAATTTTCACGTTTCGTCAATTTTTGGTGATATTTTTTCACTTTTGTGCATTTTTATTTTTACAGTATGAATAACTAATTTTTATATTAGGGAAACAATTTAGTCGACTTGTGATC
>CAIGRP010115863.1:0-27465 GCA_903798385.1 Fraxinus cuspidata | reverse complement strand
GGACAAACAAAAAGTCATGTTTGGGAGGGTAATAAGTGTAGTTTTTATACTTTTTCATAGTGCTAAATCATGATATTTTATTGTCTTTTGAATAAAATTCTACCTAATTTATGTCATATTTTATTTTGTAGGTAAAAATTTAAGTTTATTAAAGAATTGAAGAAAAGAATGCAAAATAGTAGAAAAAATGATAAAATCCAAAGTACGAGGACTAAATTGAAATGGGCTGCACAAATAAAATTGTTTTAAGGATCAACTTGTATTACATAAAAGAATTGAGGTCTTGGAAAGAAGAATTAATTTAATTTGGAATTGGAATTTATTGGACCTCAACTTGGGCTTTTAAAATTGGACTAAACAAGGGTTGCAATATATATATTAGAGATAAACACACAGAGAAGGGAGGAAGATTTTTTATTCACGCACAGGCCGTAGCAGAAAGAACAAAACAGGTGCTGGGAAGAAAGAACAAGAAAAAAAGAAAAGAAAAGAAAAGAAAAGAAAAGAAAAGGAAATCAAAGATTGTGGGCTGCTGTATATTCTTTCATATATACACATACAAACATGCTTCATAAAGATGAGAAGAATCGCAGAAATTAATATTATATTTTCATGCATAGTGGGCGGCAAAAGCAAAAGGAGGCAGCTTCAACTGGAATTAATCACGTTTCGTCAATTTTTGGTGATGTATTTCCACTTTTGCCTGTTTAAATTCAATATTATGAGTAGTTAAGTACTTTTATTGGTAGGATTGATGATGTAACTTAAGGTTTTTATTATATGTTTAATTTCAAGATTTTCATGTCATTTTATTATTTGTTAATTAATTATTGTGTATTTAATGCTTTAATTGTCTACGCAACAATTAATTGATTTAGGGATAATAATGAGACCGAGAGGTGATGTATAATACTAGCTTATGCAATAATTAATAAAGACATTATAAGAGATCCAGAGATTATTATAGGTTATGCGATCCAAGTTGAATTCCTATAAATAAATGCGTTCATATGTGTGTGAATTTATATAAAAATATAGTAAGTTTGGGCATATGAATATGATTAATGTTGCTCGAGGGAGATCATTAATTATATCAGGTTAGTTTGATCGTTGACGTGTATGAAAAATGAGTGAATAAATTGAAATTAAATGTATGATAAATAACCTAAGTGAAATCGAAAATCCTAACTATCCAATCACATAATCTTCTCTACAGTTTTAATTTGAGTTTGTTATTTTATTTAATAGTTTGTTATTTTATTTATTAGAATTTCATTTAGAATACCTCATCACATAATCTTATCTATAGTTTTTAACTTGAGCTTGTTATTTTATTTATTAGAATTTTGTTTAGAAAACAAAACTTGATTTGATCATTAGTTACTATTTTAATTTAAATTGAAGATAGGTTAATTTAAAATTTTATAGTAGATAGTAGTCTCTGTGAGACGCTATTCGGACTTAATAAATCAACTTTATTATTTTTCACAATCCGTACACTTGCGAAATTTCACGAACAAGTACCCAATTCGATAATTTTAGATAACGGAACACAATTTCAGAAGAAGAAACTGAAAGCAATATATGATGAGTTGGGTGTCTGTAGACACTTTTTTACTCCATATTTTCTTCAAGTCAATGGGCAAGTAGAAGCTGTCAATAAAACACTAAAAATCATCCTAAAAAGGAAATTTGATTTGGCGAAGGGATTATGGACTGGCGAATTACCATAGATCTTATGGGCATACTGAACCATTACAAAAACCATCACTGAAGAAACTCCTTTCTCCTTAGCATACGTGGTGCCGTGAAAATTCGTGCTAGTTCGGCAAGAAGAATAGGGTATAACGAAGAACAAAATGAAGAATCCATGAACATGAGCTTAGACCTCTTAGAGGAAAACAGAGACTATTCTCAAGTTAAGCTAGAGCATAATAGAAAATAATGAAAAATATATTTCAGCTCTAAAATTAGCAAGAAAAACTTTAGGGGACTTAGTCATAAAGAAAGTATTTGTCGAAGACAAAGAAATGAGCTTGAGCTCGCTAGATAAAAAATGGGAAGGATCATATACTATAATCAAGGCTATAGGAGAAGGAACATATAAGCTCACCGAAAAGGATGATGAAACCCTTAAACGTCCTTGAAATGTCGTGTAAATGAGAAAGTATTATCAATAAAATGAGAACCAATTCTTGTGATCTAGGTAGAGTTAATAATAATTGCGAAACTTCCTATCTGTTATGCGAAACCAATCAAGTTGGTTTAATATTTACTGTGCAAATCGAAGACAAAATTGAAAAATGTTTGCGAAGCAGGAAAATATTAAAAAAAATGGAAAGTTTCATTAATAGAAAGGAAAGGTACAAGACAAGTGATACTTGCAAACTATATTCATTACATAGCCAAAAGGTTATGCGAAGTATAAACTACTAGTTACATGTCATCTTATACAAAGTAAAAACTATTATGGGGTCGAAAGACATGTTCCATGAATTAAGTCACCCTGCATAACTATCGTTGTCGTAAAGATTCGTGGAGTAAAAAGAGAGAGAACGATGGAGAGTCAATTCAATCCATTTGCTCGAAAAGCAGCCTCTAGAAATTGACAGGGCGTTTATAAGGAAGGAAATGCATGAGTGTTTATTACGATTTCTGGAATTATGCTTTGCATGATGATTCCTCGTAGATGCATTTTTGAGAAAGATGCAAGAGCATGATAGGTTTGCCAGCTTCCAAACCATCCTCTGCCAACTTTTGAATTATACGCGACGAAGTAAGAATTGCATTTATGCGACTATAGCATGGCATGTGAAATATCATGGGGATTTTAAAACTATGTCTTGTTGCATAAGGACCTTATAAGATCCAAGAATAATTCATCTGAAAAATATAGTGAAATCAGGAAAAAAGGTGAAGAAATAACGATAACATGGAAAAGAAGTCTAGTGGGGACAAGAAATTTTCAATTGGAATCAACAGTAAGAAGGTAGCAAAGCACATCCTATATCATTAGGAAAAATGAAAATAACACAGAAACATGGTGCATATATACATAGATAGTGCTGGAGGGACCCTATCACTGACATGAAACCCCAATGGACTCCTTCATTCGAAACGTCACCCAATTTTAGCCATCGAATATGAAAGGACGCGATATGAACATTCATAAGCGAGCATATAACGTACAAGAGGGATAGGAAAAGTTAGATGAATGTTTCTTAAAACCACGCACCAATTGGTATTAAAAGACTTCAGCAGCATTCCGTCTTGCCCAAGCATTAATTGCAAAGTAAATCAAGCCAATTCGTCAGGGAAGTTTGAGATTTCAAAATTGTGAAACAATAAAGTCCTAGATTTAAATATAAATATAAAATTGGACTTGGGAGACTATTATCTGAACCAAGGAATACATCTCGCGATAGTTACCCCCATTTAGTGAGGCGTAAAACGACATGCGACAGGAATGAAGAAGCAGAAGGCCTGCATAAAAATCACCAACCGTTTTCTGCATAAAGGCTGGTTATAGACTGTTAATAAAGGGCACACGAGCAAATGAATAAAGCATGATTCGTAACCGAATCAGTTAGAAGATAGTCAATAAGGAGCAGCCATATGTCATTCTCTCCAAAGAACCAAATTATCCAAAAATTTGGAAGGAAATCTATAAATACTCTATTATTTGAAGAAGAAGGTATACAATTCAAATATCTATCTCTCAAATAACTATTTTACTTCTTGCTCCCGTTTGAGCATCCAAATTAACGAGTTTAGGAAGTAAAGTTGTAGTTAGGTGAGTAGAATTTGTTGATCCGATTTGTATCATCAACAATTAATTATTGTTGTAAAGCACTACAGATTTTTTGATTATCTGTAGTATCTTTGTAGTTGAAAAATCTTAGATTTCTTATGTTCTTGTTGCACACTTTCTAGAAGAACAAGAATGCAAAAACTGTTGGGGGGTTTTGCAAGGTTCTACTAACTTGTATGTAATCATAAAAATTGCAGATTTTCTGAAATTGTGCATTTGCTTGTAGTGACAGTTGTTGGAAGAGCAGTAGTATGCGATTGTGATGAATGTTAGCATTCAATGGTGTTTGTGGATGGTGGTTACCCCAAAAGCAACACATTATAATATACAAATAGCATAAAGTAACACAAAATGTAGCACAAAAAATAGCTTATTATGTTACTTAGAAAAATCAATCGATTTTAACACCGTACAAGTAACAAAATATCTTACCTATGTAGGTGGCCAAACTTGACATATTGAACTTCTGATGAAAGTAAAAATGGCATTTGTTAATGGTGATTTTTAATGAAAGTAACAAAATATGTCTTATCTAAAAATTAATAAGTATTTTTCAATGAAAAATAACCCAACATGCCACCAGGTAAATCGTGGGTAAAATAAATGATTGGTCATTAAATTTAGATTGTGTAGCTACTTACTAACTAAACTTTAAAATGTAACTTATTGCTTACTCAAATATCATAAATGTAACTCATTCATCACTAAGATCGAATCCTTTTGAAGCGTTAGACAGAAATGTCCACATGGTGGATGAAAATCTGATGTGGCATTATTTAATTGTTAAAACACTCGATGTTAACATCCTACCTTTCCAAACAACCCCTAACACCACCTGAACAATTGACAGCACATTTTTTTACATTTGAGAGAATTAAATCTTCACTCCCAAGTAGTGGCAGAGTTAGCACCCGACAAGCCAGCGCTACCGCCCGTGTTGGTTCTGTCTAAACTGCAGCAGAATTGATAACTGTATGTGAAATAGCGCAGGGACAACGCAGGGACAGACAGAATGAAGAAGATGACTTGAAATTGGTTTGGGCTTTTTTATTTTTAACTAGTGGGCTTAAGTTGTTTTAAGCCCATTTTTTAAGTAATGTTAGACACATTAGCCATTGCCCAAAATCCAAAACCATCATATGTAGGTTCACGAGAATTGATTTTAATTTTCACCCTATTTCATCCCTTTCTCCGATTCTCTCTATGCGCCGTGGACTTGCACAGTTTCTTGTGACCTGCCATCTACATGCCACCAACTGTCATTGACTTCCTCTACTGGAGGTTTAGTCTTAAGTCTATAATTTGTGTGAAAAATTAATTTGGAATTTTGATTCCTACGTCCAGGTTTTTTGGTTTACGTATAATCCTTATTTCCTTCGGCTAATTTTGAGCGAGTTATTAGTATTCTAGTTGGTTTGTGTTTGATTATTATGTGACTAGGATACTTTTGATGACTACCTATAAATTGGTGATTTGAAATTTGTGTTCCTGATTTTGATGATTTATAAATTATTTCGACATCGTATCTATACATAATTTAATGGAAATATATACTTGCATTGGCTTTATTTTCATCTTAATTTCTTTAGGGTTCTCAATTTTTTACCAAAATTACTTGTGATTACGTTGTATCTAAACCTAGGTTTCAAAATTTATTTTCTGTTGTTTATTTTGGTCTTTTAATTTGATATGTATTTGAACGATACTATGTAGGAGTTGAATAGTTTAAAGTTAGGGCAGTGTGATGAGAGATTGATTTAGAGGTTATGAGAGACTGGTAGATTAAAGCTACTTGCAAAGCTTTCAAAATATAAGATCTCGAAAAATGTAATTGTCCAAGCTTATAATTACGGAGTGAGGTTGTATCATATATTTTTTCTTATCATTTTGGATTGTATTAAATTATATTTTTATATTATATGATTTTTATGTTTTAGTACATTTACATATAAATTGAAGCATTTTTAATATTATTTAATTAAAAATTAATAAACGACATCACTATTATGATTGTTGAATGTCACCGATCAATGATCAACGGTCAATGACCACTCTAACTAACCAGCAATCCTAGATTCGCCACTGGTTCCAAATCTTAACTCTAATCCCAAATCTTCATTCTTTTCTTGTAGCTAAAATCTTCTTCCATTTTCACAAAACAAAGAAATCCTACTCCTTCCATAAATTTCTTGGATATGGGTGACCCATATACTTTAGAGCTTGAAGACAACACCATGAATGGAAATGGATTTTTGAAACCACAAGGACAACAAAAAGGTATGCGTTAAGCCCTACATTTTGTAAATCTGAATTTAATGTTTCTATTGAACTATATATAATAAATATTTTTTGGGATGTTAATAAATGTTGGATTTTGTGTACTTTTTATTTTGTTCTTGGACTAGAATCACAACCATAAAAAATGGAACAAAATTGTATTTTCTATTTGTTGAGTTTTAGTATATATTTATTTTTTTAAGATTTTGGAATCTTAATTTTTGTTTATTTAGGTAGCACACGAGAAAATCCTAACCCTATATATACTTTGTACAGGCTTCAATGTTGAGGACAACACATATGTTGATATAGACGGTGAGCTCAACGATTCTGCTAACGAGATTGATGATGATAATTTTGAAATAGATAACTCTGTTCCAGAACGTGTCTCGGTTGGATATAGCCATTTTTTGGGTGAAGAAGACCAATGTGATTTAGATCTAGAAGAATTGCATTATCTATCATATGAGGAGCTTGACATTCATTGTACTTCTGGAAGTCGGCAAGAAGTTTGCGAACATTAAGGAATTAAGAAAGCAGTGAGACTATGGGGTTATGAGTAGGACTAATATTAGATTCAAAGTTAACGACGCCAAAAAGGGTACAAGCCGTGTGTAAATCAGGATGCAAATGGAGGGTATCGGCTTCGTGGACCAAAAAGGAAAGATATGTGCAAATAAATTCAATCACTCCTACACATACATGTAGTAGAGATGGCACAAATAGGCAATGCGTATCTTGCTGAGAAATACTTGGAGAGATTTAAGGTTGATCTCGATTGGAAAACCAGTAATTTTGTAAAGATAGTCAAAGATGATTTGAAGCTATAGATTAATAGGACGACTGTATGTAGGACTAGGAAATATGCTAGATTGTTTATAGAAGGTCATATGAACATCAATTTTGCCTACTACGGTCATACGTTGCAGAAGCGATAAGAACAAATCCTAGGTCTACGGTTATAAAAGCAGTTAAGGATTCGAAATTTCAGGGCATATATGTATGCTTAAAAGCATGTAAGAAAGGTTTTCTATGGGGTTGTAGGCCATTGATAAGTTTAGATGGTTGTTTCTTGAAAGGAAGCTTTGGGGGCTAGATGCTTTCAGCAGTTGGCTTAGACGACAATGATTGTATATACCCCATTCCATATGCCATTGTGGAGAGGGAGAACACGGGTACTTGGGGTTGGTTCCTTAGGCATTTAGGAGAAGATCTTCGAATTGATAACAATGAATTGACTTTTATGACCGACAGGCAAAAGGGGTTATAAAATTTGATTGGTGCTAGCTATCCGCTAGCTGAACATAGGTACTGTGTACGGACACATTCACGCGAACTTCTTTAGGAAATACTTCGAGGACAAAACTCTTAAAGACTACTTATGGAGAGTCGCTAAATCCACCACAGTTGCTGATTACAAATTTTGGATGGAAGATAAAGAAGTTCAGTGAACGTGCCTATGGATGGTTAATGAAAAAGGATCCATCAAAGTGGAGTAAGTCTTATTTCTCCACTAAATCTAAAAGTGAGATTCTCTTGAATAACTTGTGCGAGTGTTTCAATAAGATTCTCTTACAAGATAGAGAAATTGATTTTGACTATGCTAAAAGATACTTTAATGAAAATGATTTAAATGAGGAGGGATAAGATGAGAAGGGTTGAAGGACAATTATGACAAGAACTTAAACAAGATCATTGACATGGCAAATGAGTGTGATGTAGAATGGTCTGGGGGCCCTTAGTCATATGTGGTATGTCCACCCTGGGAGTATGTTGATCACTCTTATCCATTTAGCAGATGGCAACTACCAGGCATCTCAGGTGCACATGCAATGCTGCCATTAAAGATCGTTATAATAATCATCGGATGTATATGTTCACGACGGCTCAAAGGTGAGAACATATCTGAACTATTATGAGAACACTGTCAATCCAATAAACGGAAAGAGTCTATGGCCTGATGTTGATACACTCCCAATCAAACCACCTGGCTGGTATATACCTAAGAGAGGAAGGAAGCCAACGAAAAGAAGAAGACAAGTTGAAGAAGATGTAATTTCTCATATTGGAGGTACATCGAAGATGAAAAGGAATAATGGGGTAGAAATGACTTGTAGCGTATGTGGATTGACTTTCCACGATAAGAGGTTCCATGCAAAAGATTATGCACCTGTTTAGGTAAGTCACTAAACTTTTCCTTAGAGTCTGTTAAGATTTACTTGTACATCATTAAAACACACCAGATTTCCATCAGCCACGTGGATAATTCTGTCAAAGGCTTCAAACAGATTCCATCTTAGTGATGAATGAGTTATGATCGTTTTATTTCCCACAAGTGAATGGGATTGTAAACAAGTAATAAAGTGGTGAATAGAAATAAAGTGTCAAACCCATGAGGACTACGTGTTTGATCGAGTTAAAATTAATTGCAATTTTAATCGAAGAGTAAACAAATTTTGTGATTCTTTTATACTAATTCCTAAATTATCAATTAAACTAATGAAAGTAAGTAAATGTGTTTTTCAAATATGTGAGATGCATTGCTAAGATGTCGAATACCCATTGTTATTCCATTTTTAGTGTAACAATTAAACTGACAATTTGAAATCATTCATGTTGATCAATGTTCCTAGTTTAATTGAAAGACTCTCTCAATATCGATCAAATATATTCTCTTCATGTGACCCTTCTATCCCTAGATGAAAGATGCAAACATGATAAATGCTTTAACAAGTAGTAGAACATCTATTGAAACCATACAAAGCATAGAATATATATCTATCCTCTATCAAGCCTTACAATGTTTATTATAATGTCCTTAAATCTTATTGTCTCTCTCGACAACAATAAAATCCACTAACAATTCAATTGGTGATCAATCAATTGAAAAGAACAATAAAAACGATAATAAACATCCACAAATCAAAATAAATTAAAGTCAAAATAATTAATTTAAAACTAAAAATATCATAACAATGGTTCATCTCTCATCTCATCCTAACAATGTATAAATGTAGCCTAGCATATCGAAATTACAAGAAATCATAATTAAGTGAAAAGACATAACCCGAATTTTTGATAAATTGAGAAGATGGAGATAAATTTTGAAATCTTGAATCTGTTCCATGGTTTCTTGATAAATTTCCACTTGTTCCTTCTCTTCTCTACCCAAAAATCAAATTTGAATTTTCACTTGATTGAATTCTGACAAGCCCCCTTCAATTCCCTCACAAATATATGAATTTTTCTCATTTGATGAAAATAATTGATGAATATTGGAGTATAATATGTTTATGAGAGGTTTTTAATATTTATTCTACTGTTATATATTTGTAGGAGTCAAAAATTGGTTGAAAATCACGTCCAAGTTGGTTTCCAAAATAGTTCAATCGAATAAGGAAAGTTGCATTCGAGCGGAGATTTTTTGTGTCTGCACAGTAACTAGTATTTTGGCCATAACTTTCTTCCCTAATATGCGATTGAGGCGATTCAAAATGATTTGGAAATATAGTTCAAAGGGCTACAACCTTTCTAGAAATATAATGTTTCCAATTTGGACGTTTACTATGCCAAAATCGGTTTCAATCTTTGACTAAAAATTTAGACTATAACTTATACGATTGGAAATTGATTTTGATCATATTCCATTCCTTTTTGAGTTCTAATTCCATACAATTGTCTCCTAACAATCCTTTAAGTATCATCTTGTAGTCCGAATCAACTATTGAATATCGTCACTTTGGTCCTCAAACTTTGAATTCTGTCATTTTCACCATTTTTCGCTTCTTTCTTTCGATTTATCGTTCAATCATTGAGTTTTGCCTATATAACATAAAATACAATAATTTAGAATATATTTTGTTAGAACACCTATCAAATATCGCTATTTTGGACCCTAATTAAGTGCATAAAATATACTTATCAAATACCCCCAAACTTAAACATTGGTTTGTCCTCAAACAAAATTATAGCCTAAATAACAACAAACATGAAAAAATATTTGGTTAGAAAATTTTGCTTTTTATCTTAGTACATGAAATTACTGTACTAAATCTACAAACTATTTCAAAGTGACAATTTCAAACTAATATCCACTCTTCCAATGCAAAACTAATGTGTGTGTGCGAAGTATTAAGTAGACAATCATGAATTTACAAGTTGTTTCAATTCTCGAACCTTTGTGGTCAAATATATCATTTCACCTCTCGTATGATTCACAAACCTCCAAACTTGTTCTTTTTTCACTCTTTCCCAGTGTGTAATCTAAGGTTGAATTTTTCATTACTCTCTTTAGCTCTGGTAGACTGTACTAGTTGTAAGTCAACACATCAATAAATAAGGATTCTCCAATTTTTTGATTGTTTTGACCTCTAGGACTAATGGTTGATTGTGTGGATTATATAGTTTTAAATATCTCATGAGTGTCATCCGCCCTTACAATTAGCTCACTCTTCTCTATGTCAATTAAAGTTTGACTTGTTTCTAAAAATAGTCGACCTAAGATAATTGCCATATCGTGGTCGTCTTCGAGGTCTAGAACAAGAAAGTCTGCAGAGAATAACAACTTTCAACCTTGATGAGCTCATCCTCAACCTTTTTCCATGGATATCTAATGCTCCTATCTACCAGCTGCAGTGACACATTCAATCCATTGACTTCTCCAACTCCTAGTTTCCTAAAAGTAGAGAAAGACATTAAATTTACGCTTGCATATGTATCACATAAAGCATTAAGATGAATTTCTTTGCCTAGTGAAGTAGGTAAAGTGAAACTTCCTGGGTCTTTGAGTTTTGGTGGTAATTTATTTTGAAGCTTTGCATTGATCTTCTCGATCAATGCCACTTCTTCCCAGTCTGGAAGTTTTTCTCTTAGATATCATGTCCTTTAAAAACTTTGCATACATCGGGATTTGTCGAATTGCATCGATGAATGTGATGTTGATGTAGACCTTTTTCAGCATATCTAAGAATTTCTCGAATTGATCATCGAGCTTCCTCTTTTGTAGTTTTTGTGGAAATGGTAGTGGTGGCACAAATTCTTTAGTAGGAATGATTTCATTAACCTTTGGAACTTCTGATGCTCTTCTAGTCTGTGCTTATTTGTTATGCTCAGATTCTTCCAATTGCTTATCAACCGTGGAATGTACCTTTTCTTTTATAACAACTGGTCTCTTTATATTAATCTCTGGTAGTTGAACTCCACTGCAGGTAGTTATTATCTCAATCTATTCTTCCTCCACGACATTCACTACCATTACCTTGCTGTCTTTGAAAATTTTGAACATAATTTACATCATGTACTAGCTGAGCAAAAGGACTACCCACGATGCAGTCAACACTCTTATGATTCCCTCCACAATGCTTGTATTTCGGTCCTATTGTCTGGATTGCGTTCATTTGATCCACCTTCTGAACTAATGATGCCAAATGTGTTGCAATTTCTGTCAAAGAATCAACTTCGAATACCTAGCAGTTCCCTTTTCACTTGTCCTTTCAATAGGCTAAAGTGCACTGGTGAATGTCAGATCCTCCATGATTTAGTGGACTTGGTCCATGGTTCTTTTTATGATAGAACCATTGCTTGAAGAGTCTACGTTAACACTACTTATTGGATTCAGACCAATGTAGAAGTACTACATCTAAAGCCATTTCTGCAATCCGTGTTGCCGGTATTGACAGAGTAAACACTTGTATCATTTCCAAGCATTTGAATAGCATTCTGAGTCTAGTTGTTGAAATGTGGTAATCTCGTCCCTCAACTTTGCAATCCTTTTCAGTAGGAATATTTGCAAAGAAATTTCTGACTCAATTGGTTTCAAGTAATGATGGTTTGAGGTAAACAAGTGTCTAAACACTCTCTGACCGAGTCTCTCAATGTGTATGGAAAAAGCCTCAGTCTAATTGCTTTAGTTGACACCCCTGGATATTTGATAGTTGCACACATGTTCAGAAATCTTTATATATGAGCATTGGGATTCTCCGAAGCTTTCTCAAAGAATTGTAGCACATTTTGGAACATGTTGATCATGTCAGTCCTCAGGTGGAAGTTTTTCTGACCAAACATAGGATATACTATGCTAGATTGACTTTTCACAACTGATGGAACCATATATTCACCTATTAGTCTTGCAGTTTCATTAGCTGCAGCCAAATTCGGTTGTGTTGCTTCCAGATTAGTCCCCTATGACTATTTGATTCGGATTTTCCTCTGCCATATCTTCCTCTTTCTATTTTGGGTGTGTTTTCAATTATTATCTTTTTAGAAGATTGAATGTTTGTTCAATCTACAGGTCAAATTGAGTAAGATCACTGGTTCTCGAACTTCGTATACAAGGTCTTGAAAAAGTAAGTAGGAAACAATATAATATATTTTTTTAAATAAACTAAACAAAACAAGTATAATTCAAATTAAAGCTAAAATTAATTAAATGTATCAAAAATAGTAATAAAGTAGTGAATAAAATGTCGAACCCACGAGGACTACGTGGTTGATCAAGTTAAAATTAATTCCAACTTTAATCGAATAGCAAATCAATTTTATGATTTTTTTATACTAATCCCTAAATTATGAATTAAACTAATGAAAATATGTAAATGTGTTTTTCAAATATATGAGATGCATTGCTAAGATGTTGAATCCCCCTTATTACTTCATTTTTAGTGTAA
Organism: Fraxinus cuspidata; assembly: GCA_903798385.1. Taxonomy (NCBI): domain Eukaryota; kingdom Viridiplantae; phylum Streptophyta; class Magnoliopsida; order Lamiales; family Oleaceae; genus Fraxinus; species Fraxinus cuspidata. The sequence continues at coordinate 14,712 of CAIGRP010115863.1, read as the reverse complement.
CAATTAAAGTGACAAATTGATATCATTCATGTTGGTCAATGTTCCTAATTTAATTGAAAGCCTATCTCGATAGCGCTCAGATTTATTCCCATTATGTGACCCTTCTATATCTCGATGAAAGATGCAAATATGATAAATGCATTAACAAATATTAGAACACCTATTGAAACCATATAAAGCATAGAAGTATATATCTATCCTCTATCGAACCTTGCAATGTTTATTATAATGTATTTAAATCTTATTGCCTATCTCGATAACAATAAAATCCACTAACAATTCAATTGGTGATCAATTAATTAAAAAGAACGATAAAAATAATAATAAACATCAAAAAATCAAATTAAAGTCAAAATAATTAATTAAAAACTTAAATATCATAATAAGGGTTTATCTCATCCTAGCAATGTATAAAATTTGTCTAATATATCGAAATTACAAGAAATCATATTTAAGTAAAAAGATATAACCCGAATTTCTGATAAATTGAGAAGATGAATATTGAATTCTTGAATCTCTTCAATGGTTTCTTGATAAATCTCCACTTGCGTCTTCTCTTCCTTGCCCAAAAATCAAATTTGAATTTTCACTTAATTGAATTCTTGCAAGCCCCCTTCAATTCTCTCACAAAAAATATGAATTTTTCTCATTTGATGAAAATAATTGATGAATATTGGAGTATAATATGTATATGAGAGATCTTTAATATCTTTTCTGCTGTTATATATTTGTATGAGTCGAAAATTGGTTGAAAATCACGTCCAAATTGGTTTTCAAAAGAGTTCCAATCGAATAAGAAAAGTTGTATTCGCGTGCAGATTTTTTGTCTCTACACAGCAATCAGTACACATCAATCAGTATTTTGATCATACATTTCTCTCCTGATTGATTCTTATTATCTAAAAACTCGTTTTTTCTCAAACTCATTTTTAATCACATTTCGTATTATAAAATATTTTGCACGTAAACTCAATTTTTTTTTACTTTTTAACAACACATTCTTCGAAAATTCACTTTTACAAAGCTCGTTTTTAACAAAAATAAAATAAAAATGGTACTCATTACAAAGGATCCTATATGAGTAGAACTCGAACCAAACTTAGAGCATCTACAATGCTTCATTGGTTGGTGAAACTTTTTAACCACAAACAAAATAGACGTTTAAAAAAAATGGTTCCTCCCCAATGCAATCAAAAGGAACTCTGTCAAGTTTATGCGACAAAAGAAGAACCTGACTTAGCAAAATTTATATTTCCTCAATAAAGGACAAGTACAAATTCCTTCCTTAACAAAATAACTGATTAGTCAATCTTCCTCATTTTTGTCTAATGTCTCAACTCCTAATAGTACTAGTTAAAATTGAAGCTACTATGGATGCAACAAATACAGCAAACATAGCCAATTGGATAGAAGTGAATGAATAAAGGATGGAATTTCCCAAATCCTAATCCTTCCAACCCTAAGGGCCTGTTCTCTTTACAATTTCAAGTCGTTTTCTGTTTTCGATTTTTCAAAACAGCGAAAACGCGTTCTCTTTTCCATTTTCAAAAACATGTTTTTGAAAACAAGTTGAAAATTTATAAAGAAAACACAAAACGACAAATTTGTCATTTTGAGTGTTTTCAGTTATAATCACGTTAAAATTTTCAAAACTTGTTTTTGGTGTTTTCAAAATAATTTTTCAAAATGTCAAAAAGAACACGTTTTCAACATAAAACATAAAACTGAAACATAAAGAGAACGACCCCTAAGTTTTTCACTAAAATGAAACCTTCATTTGACTTCATTCCATATAGTTTGTATTATCCAAGCAAATTGAGATAAAAGTCATTTACGGCAGTGCAAGTTATCAATTATCCATAATTCATAATGAATCCAGGGCATTTGTAATATAGAAAGAAAGAAAGCATTTGTAATACAGAAATAAATTTTTTAATAAATTGGCTCTCAAAATCTGATTTTTGTAAAATTAGATTCCTTGAAAATTAAATTTTTTGAATAAAGAATTAAGATTTGGGCCCATCTTCCACTGGCGAAAAATTCTATTTCGAAGAAGATGATGGAAAATCACAACGAACTGGTAAAGAAACTCAAAATCTCTTCTTCGCACTATCAAACCTCGTTGAACCACATATATTTCTCAGAACAAATCGAATTCCAATTTTGTAACATTTTGCAAATGGAGCATCTGCCACTTAATGTTTCTTTGCCTATGTGCCCATACCGTTATATAATGCATAGTGTAACCTTTGTGAGAGCATCTGCCTTCTTATCCCTCACGCGTTTGTATTGCGTTCTCCAAGATTCAAACTCAAAACCTATGTCTTATAAGAGACTTAAGTTGAACAAGATTCAATCATGAAAGATGCGACAAAAAGTTGTGAGAGAAAAGGGCAGATGCTCTCTCAAAACGGACAATACGTATGATAAAATGCTTAGGCTCAGAGGCTTGGGTTGCTAAAAAATGAGCATTTTTTAACGATCCTGACCTCTGTGCCCAACCCGACATATCATACGTATTGTCCACTTTGAGAGAACAATTGCCCATCTTATGCCTCAAGTCTTTCTGTCTCGTCCCTTATGGTTTACATCCAAGACATGTACTTTATGAGAAATTTAAGTTGAATCTTGATATCAATTGAGACACTTTCGAAAGTGGACCATATATATGATATAACGATTTGGGCACAAAGGCCTGAATCATTACAAGACTAATTGTTACCAGGATTCTATTTAAGTTTTTCATTAGCCATGGGTATTGGATTCGAATTATGAAGGACGCAACATAAAGTCATGAAAGGTAAGAGGGCAAATTCGCTTTCAAAGCGGAGAGGGTCATTACAATATTTATCACAACATGTGAAATGGTTATCACTGGAGGCTTCTGGAAAGGAAAGTGTTTCAACAAAGACGGATGATCAAGGTTGCAGCAGCTCTTCAACACCCATGTCATGAAATACTGGACTTGTGTATAACTAAAGAACGATGTGAAAGGATCATAGACAACTGCTCGAGTGATTGTATGACTCTACAAGTGTATTGTTGGGAAATACTTAGACGCAAATATGCAGAATTAATACATTACAAACAACAAGCCACTTAATTATTTTCTAGATGATTAAATTAATTAATCCAATTAACCATGTGTTAAACAATTACACAAATTTAGATAAAAAATAATATAGTAAAAAACACCAGATAAGATCATAGAGGAAAATCCCATCTTAAGATCAAAAACTTTCGAGCAAACCTTGCCAAAAATGATTTACTAGAAAAGTTAATTTACAATTGGTCCAGACCCTGCTAAATTTTAGCCGACTCTAACCATCTAACTTCTAAATCACCGAAGAACCACTTTGATTGTGCCACACGTACTTTCTAGAACTCTGGATTAGTTTTCTCTCCACTAGATTCCCAAGAGCGAATGTAGAAGTCCGAAAAATAAATTGAAATTAGGATCATATTTTTTTATGCGATGAGATAGCACCATGAGACGAGCTCATAGATGAACCTTATGCTCGGCCTATATAAGAAATGAAAGTCCAATACTAATTTGATATGCCTTAAATAAATTTAAACCCTTAGAAGTTCAACAAGCAACCACGCATGTTATCTTTTAATAAATTTATATTATATATTGTAGAACAAAATGTAATATTTTCCAAAGATTGGACCCTGACAATGAAAACTTATTTTTTTTTATTGTAAATATTTTCAAGACTAGATTTGCACACATTATTTTTCAAAAGGACCGAATTATAAGTAAAAGAGGATTTACAGTTTTTATTTGGGGATTTGTATTTGAAAATTACAATATTGAAAGATAAAGAAAACCTTAGAATACAATGATAATTCTTAAACTTTTTGGAAAATGTTTTATCTTCGCTAAAACACCCTTGAAGAGGTCTTGAGTCTTTCTTTCTTTATACTTGAAGTTTCAGACTTGAAAGCATCTTGAATTGAATTGAAGAATCTTCAAGGACGATATAGGGAGTAATAATATATGTTCTTGTCTTTCTTTGTCTGCCACCTTTTTGAATTATGGAATTCATTTTATTAAAGTTGTTTTAATAATGTTTTTATCCAATTTTTAGTGTCGGTTAAGTTGGTAGGACTAACTTTTGTGGTGACAAACACATTTGAAAGATCACTTTTCTTGAACCCAGTAATTTCGATACTCATCCAAATAACTGGGTCCATGTCATTTTGAATTTTTTTGAGTTTCTTGCTCAATCAAATCATCAAATTGTCTAACCCAAAGAACGTGTCTTCGTTGCTTTGAGTATAGTTTGTTGATTCTGATTGAAAAGAATAATCGTCATTTGATTTTTATTACTTTGAAGAGGCCTAACCCAAAGAAGCAATTTTTTAAAAATAATTTGTAATTCTTTCGAAGTTTTGCATTAATTGAACATGGTTATAAGTCTTCATTTTTCGGCAAGAAAATCGATGTATTTGTTCAGTTCTTTCTTTGATAGTTTTGGTACACCAATATTTCGTCGTTCTTAAATCCATGAGTTTACTACCTTATGTCAACAATTTGTCTCATGGAATTTTGGCTACCATTTAACTTTGACCCTTTTGACTATTCTTTCGACATTGAATTCAGAGCTTGCATTTTCAACAACTTGATAGTCCCAGAAAAAAATCCGCGAGACTTTAAAGTTGTAAGACAATTGAAATCAAAGATTTTCTTGAGGCTTTAGAAATAATTTTGCCTCGTTTTTGAAGTGATCGAACACTTGATGAGTAAGATTGGATAAAATCGTCTCGTTGAGTCCAAAATATTCGAACCAATTTTGAAACAATTTTGGAAAATTTGTATCACAGGCTTGGTTGAAAAGGATAAACCAGGAATGTGTCACTGGTTTAAAATAAAAAGTATTGAACCAAGCATCTTGATAATTAAAATAATTGAAATGAGATTCAAAGAAGTCATCCTTAGATAGATGCATTTTCTTCTCATTCCATTGGTTTTGCGGGTCTTCAAAAGACAATACCCTTTGAATTGAAATTTTTGAAAAATTTATATAATTTTTCCTTCTAAGGATCTTGAGTATGAATTGTTTTGGATGATCTTCGTTTGATTAGGATAGCTTCATAATAAGCTTATTCTTTTTGATATTTCGCGGCATGAAATGGAATTGAGGAGGGAATAAATTTTGAAGACATTCCTCAAGAGAAGAATATTTATGGATACAAGATGTTTCCATTTCAAAGATAGGAATTTGAATAGGTTTGGTACAATACTGAAAAGATGTTGAGGGGTTGATATCTGGTAATTTTTCAGATCCAATTTGAACGGATTTTTTTTTTTTTTTAATTTGAGGGTTTGTTTTCTTTGGATCTTTTTACTCTGAGGTGTTTTTATAAATGGAATTTTTGAAACAAGAGTAGTTTCTTGAGAAGTTGAAAAACTTTGTCCTTCATTCTTTAAACTATGAAAAGAATTTTGAATGTAATCTTCAATTGAAATAATAGGAATTAAAGATTTTTTCTTATTCTTATTTGAAGAAGAAGAATTTGTAACTCTCAATTGTTTATCTCAATTTTATTGTGCAGAAACTCTCTAGTCAAAAAATCTACATGAAATTTTGATTTACCTTGTATATATAGAATTTTGAAATCAAAGCATGATAAGGTGGCTTGCCATCTTGCGAAAATTTGTTTTGAAATAAGGTTTTTTACGTCTTTTTGTAAAATGTCCTTTGATTCTTTGCATTCTGTTTTTAAAATAAATTCTTTATTGATTACATCATCTCAAAATTTTGAAATACTTAAGACAATGGCTACAATTTCTTTTTTTACTGTAGAATAATTTCTTTGAGGGTCAGTCCAAACACCAAAATGGAATCTAACTAGCTGTTCTTGACTAGACATGACAGGAATTTGTTTCAAGACTCTACCAAAGCCATATCTGGCTTATCAGTTTCTACAATAATAGAGGCAGTAGGGTCGAGGATTGATAGACAAGGTATACTTTTGATAGCATCTTTAACTGTTCTTACAGCCAAAGTATGCTCGTGACTCCAAGGGACTAGATTCTTTTGAAAAAGAGAGGCGCAAAATATCCTTATATCTTTAATAAAGTTGGACACATAATTGACATACCCTAGAAATCTTTAGCTTTATCTAAGATTTTAATCAGGAAATTTATCAGTGAAATGTTGACTTCTTTGAATTGGAATAATGGTCCTTAAATGGATGTTATGACCTATTGTATCAGGACACATCCTTTACTTGCAGTAGTTCCCTACTCATCTTCTCCTACCTAGAAGATGTTGAAATTAGTTGGACCCTGGACAGAGTCACACATTGCACGGCACCTTGGAGCAGGTCAGATATTCTTCTAGCATGATTGCTAGATGGCGACACCACATTGGCCTCTTTATTCCCACATCGGAAACACACATCTGTGAGGCCACATGATTTTTTTTTTACGATATTGGGTGGAATATTGAACATTTATTACAAGTTCTCCTTTCTTTTATGAAGGAGCAAATATGGGCTATACCTTTATGTGCAGATGCCTTGGATCACATTGTTTGGAAGGATGCATCGAATGGAAGCTTCGGTACCAAGTGTACATGGCAACTCGTACGTTCGAGATGCTAGTATCTGGATTCATATTGATAACTATGGAGCTCCATCTTGCCCATCAATGTCTCATTTTTTTGCTGGAGACTATAGTAGGACCTCATTCCAGTAGCTGTGGTTATACTGAGAAATTTTGAAATTTTGAAAAAGCATTTTGGAGACCAAATGGCATAACATTCCATTCGTATTTTCTCCATAAGAAACATTGAATGCAGTTTTATACCCATCTTCTTCTCTAGAATGAATATGCCAAAATCTTGGCTTCATATTAAATTTTGAAAAGATGAAAACTTTGAATAACCTGTTTAACAAGTCTTTCTTTTGAGGCACTAGATATGTTATCCATTGAAGAGATTTATTCAAAGGTTTGTAATTGATGACTAATTGTGGAGCTCATCTTTGAATTTCATCAAAGTTATTGATGTAAAAAGCTGAACAACTACAAGAAGATTTACTGGGCCGAGTCAATTTCTTTTCCAATAAATCTTGAATTTCCTTGATACAATGATCAAGTAGTTCTTTGTTCATTTAAATAGGACGGGATTTTGTTGGAATGTTGGATTCATGAAAATCACAATTGTAGGGAAAAGAAACATGTTTCTTCCTATTTCAAAAAGCATTTGGAATAGTAGAGCTTATTTCTTCTTTAATTATCTTTTGAAGTAAAGAAATATTTTCAATAATTGAAGGATTTTTTAATTGTTCTTCAATTCTTTGGAACCCAATTTTTTCTTTAAGAAATTAAATATGTTTTCTTTTGAAATTAATATTATTAATTAATTTTTGAAATTGATGCTTGTTTTAAAGCATTCACATCTTTATAAGATGGAGGATTTATAAATTCAAAAAATATTTCTTGTCCCAAAATATTAGTAATAAGACCTTTTGAATTGACTTGAAAAGGTTAAATTTGAAGAATGAAAGGAGTTCCAAGAATAATTTCTTGGTCTATATCTTTGGCTAGGTAAAATAAAATTTTGAAACAAATATTTGAATTACAAACATGAGCTTTTGAGATTTTATATTGAATATTGAGGTTTTTTTTACCCCTAGCAGCATAAAAACGCTCAGTAGTCTTTTCAAAATAATTGGTAGGGATTAATTCTTCCCTAATTCAATTTTGATCAACTCCAAAACCAATTAAGACTCTAATATGAAGCTTGAATTCTTTGTTGACTACAATAGTCATATCGTAGCACCATTTTATAAGTTAAATTCGATTAATAACATTAATCTTTTCTTCTTCATTTTAAGGATTTTAATGAAATTGAACAGTATCTTCTTCTTGTGACGAATCATGAAAAGGATTGTTTTCTTGATCTAGATTCTTAGAATTTAAGAAAACAAGTTCCATTATGACATCTTTCATTTGCTTTTCTAATGAAGCAACTTGACATTTCATCTCATTGACTTATTTTTTTACTTCAAAACAGGAAGATTTTGAATAAGAGGATCTTGAAGAACTTTTTTCTATGAATCGCTTGAATATATTATTCATATTCAACGGAGCAACATAAGTTTTTGAAGGTAAAAGAGCAGATAACTTACTCTTTAATTGAGGATTTTCTATTTTCTCAATTAATTCTTGAATAAGCTCTTCTTTAGTAAGAATGTTTATAATTTTACAACCACAGACTTTTTTTTCTTAACTTGAATTTGAAGTGGAATTTGAACTAGTCTCAATATCAGAATCTTCTTGATAGGCCATTTCTAGTTCCGAATGAGGATAATCTTCTTCTGAGCTAGAAATAAGTAGATTGAGAAGCTCAAGCTTATCTTTATCAATTTGAAGATTGTTAATCTTTCTCTTCATAGGACATTTATTTGAATAATGACCGGATTGATTGCATTTCCAGCAAGTAATATTAGAAGATTTTGAAAATCTTTTCTTTAAAAATTTTCTTTTTGAACTTTTCTGAAGGTAATTTTGAAAAGTATTTTTCTTTTAAAAATATTTTGAAAAAGATCTTTTTCTCAAATGAGAAGGAAGGTTTCACCATAAGTAAGTGCAACATAAAGGATTGAATCATGATATTTGGCTATAATTGAATTTCTAACTCTTTCGGCAAAGAGTTTTGGAAGTCTAGAAATAAATCTTTCTTTCTAAAAAGATTGATTACAATCATCTTTAATCATTACTCTGGTAAGAAACATATCCTCATGCCAGTGAAAATCATGAAGTTTAGGACAACTTAGGTTTAATAGAACCTCATATAACCTTTCTTGAAGGAGAATAGGAGTACAAATGACGTGCTTTAATATTGAATATATTAAAGTATTAAAACTATCATTTTGATGTGATTCATTGGTAGTGTTATGAATTTTTGACCTATCTTCATCATTGAGATAGTTATTCCACCAAAATTTAATTTGTCCAGTAAATCCAGTAATTAAATTTATATAGGAGGTTGAAGGAGGAACATCATGACCGAGATATCCATATAACCTATAGCCATGTTTTCAATAGTTCTGATAATTTGAAATTTTGTAAAACCATCTATAGTCCATTAAATGATCTCATCACCAGAATATGATTTTTGAGGTTTTCCCTTTTCCTCATATAACATATCAGGATAAAGGGGCGATTGTAATAGTTTGGAAGCTTTGAATATTGTCCTCTCAATTTATTGATTTGAAGAGGTTCATCTTCAATAAATTGAGATTCAAGGTTTTCAAAATTATCAATATTATTGATATTTTGGAGTTTCCTAATTTTGAAATTTGATTTACAAGTTCCTGTAAAATACTTGATTCACATGAAAGAATATCTTTCTTTAACTTTGGAAGCATTTTTTTGTCAGTGGGTTTATAAATAAGGTTAGATTCAATAATATTAGAATCAGTAGGCTTCTTCCCCTCCCTTTTGGACGAGGACGCCTCAGACTAAGAATTATTTTTCTATTTTAGATAATTGAGAACAAACTGATTGAAGAACAATATTTGTATAATTGTTCTTAGCGATAATATTTTTGACATTTTTAATTGTAGGATTAGAATCTTCCGTCCTTACAATTAAATCAGGTAACTTCTTGAGAGCTGAAGCAATCATTTCAGTGTTTCCATGGAAAACAACAATTTCTTGCACCGGAGGATGTTCAGATTGAAGAGTTTGTCGAGATGAAGTTTTCCATGTCTTTCTGTTCACATGGGTGTTTTGAATGGATTTTTGTTTGGAAATTCTTTTACCAAAAACTTTGAAATATCATTCATAGAAATTAAAATCCTCAGGAGAATCATAAAATTATTCCCACAATGATTCTAGTTCTTCTTTTAAAAAATCATTTTGAGAGTATGTATGACATTTTTGAGAGAATGAGTCTGATCAGATTTGAATTCATGTCTTCTATCCATTGTACAAGAAATGACATTACTTTTCTGATTAAACTTCTCAAATGGAAGCATATCTAATAGGGTTAGAGAATCAAGTTGTTCTAATTCTTCATCTTTATCAGAATATTTGGTTTCTGGAATTTTTGGATTGAAATTTACCCCTTTGAGTTTATCAGAAGAGGTAGAAAATCTAACAGATAGAAAATGATTATTCTGAGATCTAGAGAATACGACTTATGAAAAGTATTAAATGAAGAGGGTTTATCAAAAATAACTTTAATATTCCCATCAGGGAACGAAATACTTTGATCACGAACTTTTCTAGTAGGATCAGAGACTAGATTTTGAGCATTTTCTAAATCCCATTCAAGTCCTCGGGACTGAAGATTACAATGTATTCTCTTAAAAATCATAATATTTGAATGAAGAGGATTGACTTACACCAAAAGACTTTTATCTTTAGGAGAAGATCTAATAGCACGAATATTGAGTTGTGTGTTCATAAGCTTTTAAGATATTCTATGTATTATAGCAAATTCTTTTGAACGACAATCAACATCAAAATTCTTAGTTTGAATTTGAAAATTTAGAGCATTAAGAATAGCTTCATCTTGAAGACTAACAGAAAAATTTGGATAATAGTGTGAAAATATAGGACACTTTCAAGATTTGATTCAAGCATAGATAATATTGAATGTTCAAATCTAATAAATCTCTTATCTTTGAGAGTTAAGAGAATAGGAATGTTGAGACTAAGTCTAAACAAATGTTTGACAGCAATTTGAACAAACCCCACATGAAGATATTTAAATTTCTTCCTAAGAGCTTAAATAGCTTATTTTGATAATAAATTTATTGAAGCAATTTGATTTTTGATAGCAATAGATTGTTCAAGAGTTTTGATAACATATTCTTGACTAAAATCAAACTTTCCTATTTCATAGATTTATTTTTATCTGCCTTTTGATAGCAATATATGTATATATATTACATATATGTATATGTATGTATATATATACATGGATTTAAGTGGTTGCATTACTTGGTGACAAGTAAAACATTGAAACCTCAGAAAGAAAAAAAAAACGTATTGCACACACATACGTATACATGGCAAGAAATCTCAAATATGTACATGAAATGAAACCTAAATTTTCCTTTAATCCTCATTAACATGTGAATATTCTACCAACGTTTCTTCTTCAAGGATTTAACTTTTCATTTACACTAAATCGTTCATATCCCTTCCACTATATGCATCTATTTACAATTTACAAAATGGAGGTACACACTATAAACAAGAAATATTTCTAAAAGTAAGAGACAGAAAAAAAAGAAAAGAGAGGCATATTTTTTAACCATCAGGTTTCGTCGGGAAACAACTTTCACAGTCCAATTTTGTCCATTTCAAAGTTTCAAATTAAGGTAGGTAGAGGTGCAAGTGGTTATTTCGTTCTCAAGTTATGATTTTTCGTTAAAAGTATGAATGAATTGGTACCTCAGGGTAAGGTTCTTCGGCACTACTATAGTTGGAATGATCATTCTCATGCTCTACATATTATGATAATTCTATAGAAATTGGATTTTTTCGGAAATCCTTCTACGCGCGATAGTATGAATCTATAGTTTGAATTTTCTGATTTGATAACGAAAGACAAGTTTCAAACTCATGTTCCTTCCTACAAGTTGATTTGATTTGCTTGGGGTGTGAATGATGGTAGATAAAGATGCAACGTGCTATGGAGAAGTCGGTGACTTAATGTTTTTATTCGGTTCTGAGACGTTTACGTGTTTTTAAATAAATGGATTTCTAAGAACATCATTTGTGGAACTATTCTAAGAAGATTTTTATGAATTAGTTATGTTTAAAAGTAGTTATGTTTTATGGAAATTAACGTACAAGTTTTTGTTTACCACAAAAATGTTTGTGATAAGATTTAGTGTCGTTGTTTTTTTTTATTATTTTTATTTTTTTAATTCTAGCTTCTGTCCTTGAATTAAAAAATTCATATCTTATCATTATTTGATATTTTTGGACAAAACTAGTGGGTTTTGATAGTCTCATGACTTAGATACTGAATAAACTTGAAATCTCGTCGATCTGATTTTCGTAGAATTTTATGTCACTTTAAGTAAACCGTGCTTCTTTATCTTCCAAAACGAGTAACTGCATGGTTTTGGAAAATATTTTAGTACCTCATATGTTGTCGCTGCGTGATTTGGAAAATATTTTAGTACCTCATATGTTGTCTATAGAAGCCAATCTTTGGATACATCACATTATAGGGAGTTTCCTACTTTAAGTTAAAATTTCGTGAAGTTTTAGGATCGATAGCTAAGCAAACGAATTTATTTTGGCACTTGCCATGCAAAATAGAAAAAAAAACAGCTTAGTTTTAATTATTGTTTAAAGATGTGCATACATGGAAAATTTATTTAAAACTTTTTATTTATTTGGTAAACACATGCATGCCATTGTCCATGTAATAATATAAGTAATATGCATGGAAAAATATATTGTTTAGAAGGAAAAAAACATAATTCTTGAGTAAATCATTAAATTAAATATTTATGTTTTTAGCTAAAAGCATAGTGAATTCATGTCTACGACTAAGGTAAAATTATTCTAGTGACATTTCGGTCCATGCGATTAGGAGCGTTTCAGCATGGTATCAGTGGACGGTTGTAGACTCGTCGTTTTTTTTTTTTAAATATGTGTCATTTGAGTATAAAGTAGGAAATTTATGATGAGAAAATGAAATATTTAAGGCACTCTATAGCATTTCACATCCATTAGTTGACCTCATCCTACACCCAAGTATGTTTAACTAAGCAAAGTTAAAAAAATTCTTATTATGAAAAATATTATGATTCTAATGTTATTTTTTTATGTTACGGTACATTCTACATTTTTTTTCTATGTATTTTTGTATGCAGAGACAAATGCAATTTGAAAAAAAATGTGTTGTTTAAAAGATATGTATTAGGCTAGAAATTAACATGTGGATAACAGATGGCTAGGGAAGACAAAATGTTAAGAGAAGGAATCATGTCGGCCAACAAGAGATAGATATCCGGGTTTACCTAGATTTGAGGTAGATGAATCCTTAGACCTCAACAATCACATACAAAGCGAGTACCAACATTGGCTAAACACTACCCCAAAAATGGTCTTTTGCAACACGCAAAAGGAAACATTCGTTGATTAAACGTTGCTAAAGGGGTCTATCGCAATATTTTACCAAGTGAATGTTGCTATTGGCTAACATAATTTATCTTTCGCAATATTTTTTAAATAAATGTTGCTAATGTCGTCTTTTGCAACGTTTTGTAAATGTTGCCAAAAGTTTAAATTTTTGCAACTTTTTTTGAACGTTGTTGAAATCATGTTCTATAGAACGTTCATGGCCTGTTGTTGAAATTTTGAATATAAAAATTTTTGCAACGTTTATTGACTGTTTCGAAAAGATTACTTTTTGCAATGTTCTTTTATTGTAGTGAAAAAAATTAATTTTTTACAACATTTTTTTGAACGTTGCGAAAAGTTTACTTTTGACAACGTTTTCTCAACGTTGCAAAAAGTTTTGTACCTTTTTTCCAATATAAATTATATAGAAGGGCACAGATGATAGAAACGAAAAATAACCCAAACCCTAAGCTACTTCACGCCTCCTTCCATTCATTCCTCTCCCGCCCTGCGATGCCAATCCGGCGTGCATCTCCACCGTCAAGGCATCGGCTACCTACTTAAGCTTCACCTCTGGAGCCCCACACTTCTCTTCAAATTACTTCACAGTTTCCATAGCCCTCGCCCACTCCATGGAGCTCTTCATCTGCTGCTTAACAATATACGCATCCACTCCCATCGCCGCCGAGGCCCCTATCACCACCGCCGCTACAGCCACTTTCCCCGTCCCCCCTCATCTTCTTTATCCTTTTCTTCTCAAAAAGTGCGGGAAAAAATTTGCCGACACAAAAATGGATTAAAGGGATCAAAGAATTATTAAAATTGAAGAGAGGGAGTCCGAGAAAATGGGTGGAAACTTCAGGCGGAGAAGATTTTGACTAGACTAAAAAAATGGAAAGAGGCCAGGTCCCAGACCATATGAATGTGTGAGAAGAGCTTGGCACAGTCATAGGCACCAACCCATGAGAGGTTTAATTATTAGACAGATTTTCAGGTACGTGATTTTATATTTCTTAAATTTATTTTCTTGTTTTAGGTGAAATTTGTTAAATGTTCACTATTTGACTAGGATTGTGCACGAGAATCACTGCCCTGCAACTATAAGAAGAATAAAGAATGGCAAGAAAAGCTTCATGTTGTTGTGTTAAAAGCTGAGGAAATCATGATGCTAACTTCTAGTCAGACTAGAATGATAGCGTATCTCAATTAGGATATTGGTTTACTCTTAAGCGGTGTGTTGGAAAGAAAGGTTCCAAATTGGAAATAACCGCTGATTCAATAATAGAAGCCTTGTACATCATTGCTTTAGGAAGTAACAAAAGTTGTGATATGGATTAGGAAGTTTATTAGTGAACTTAGAGTAGTTCCTAACATTGTTGATCACATGCTTCTGCATTATGATAACAATGGTACAAGCGAAGGAACAAAGGTCTCGTCAATAATCAAAACATATGTTAAGGCGGTATTATCTCATTTGAAAGATAATATAATGAAATGACATAAAGAAAGAACGGATTCTCACAAATTATTAAATTGCAGATCCGCTGACAAAGAGTTGTCGCAGCATAAACAGGACCGTCATGTGGGCTCTTATGGTA
>CAIGRP010115856.1:592-23697 GCA_903798385.1 Fraxinus cuspidata | reverse complement strand
TAGCGTCGGAGTTTGAAGAAGAGATTGATAGAAAATTCGATAAGAAAACTAACTCCCCGAAGAAACGGTCATAACTTTCTGCACCAGTGTCAGATTTTCTATTTAATATGTTTTCGGAAAGGTCTTTCAATGCTCCATACCATCCCAACCTTTTTGACATCATTTCCAACCTCAAATTCATAGTTTAAGGCACGTTGGCGGGCGTTTGAAGTTTTTCGTCTTTTTTTCCTTCTTTTTGGCATTTTAGTTATTATAAATTATTAGATGTCTATTTTGGACTTTTTGCTTAAATTGTGGTTTTCAGGGCCTATTTAAAGGCTTTTTTATTTTCAGAATAAAACATTATTCGATTGGTTGCTATTATTTTCTGGAGTATTCCAGTTTACAAACATCCGTTTTGCGTCAGTTATGAACCTTGGNAGATGTCTATTTTAGACTTTTTGCTTAAATTGTGGTTTTCAGGGCCTATTTAAAGGCTTTTTTATTTTCAGAATAAAACATTATTCGATTGGTTGCTATTATTTTCTGGAGTATTCCAGTTTACAAACATCCGTTTTGCGTCAGTTATGAACCTTGGGTACTGGCAATACAGGAAGAATTGGCTCAACTTTAGCGAAATAATATATGGGAGCTAGTGCCTTGGCCAAATGATACAAATGTGATTGAAAAAAAAAGTGGATTTTCAAAAACAAATTAGATGAACATGGTAACATTGTTACAAATAATGCACGACTGGTTGCACAAGGTTACACCCACATTGAAGGAATTGATTTTGATGAAACATTTGCACATGTGGCCAGACTTGAATCCATTAGACTTCTATTGTCCTTTGCATGTCAGATAGGGTTTAACTTTATCAAATGGACATTAAGAGTGCCTTTCTGGATGGAAACTTAAATAAAGAAGCCTGTGAATAGCAACCAAACAAGTATGATAATCTTGAATGAAGAAGCCTATCAGATTCATCAATCCATATCTTCCTAACCATATATTCAAGCTTAAGAAGCGATGTTTGGACTAAACAAGCTCTCCAACCTTGATATAAAAGATTGACTATATTCCTACTTGAGAAGGGATGCAAGAGAGAAGGAGCTGATAAAACTTTGTTCATCAAACATCTCAAATCTAGATTGACTCTCGTACAAATCTATGTAGATAATATTGTATTAGGATCCATATCTGATGGGAATTGGTTGATCTTATGCAAAATGAGTTTGAAATGAGTATGGTTGGTAAACTGAACTATTTCTTGGGTTTGCGGGTTAAATAGGTTGATGTAGGGATCTTTATCTTTTAGGATAAGTATGCGAAGAATCTGGTGAAGAAATTTAGTCTGCAAAATACCCGAAGAGTAAGGACTTTCATGACCGCGAGCCGTCCTAACGTAACCTTCAATGTTGGAGTCCGTGCAAGGTATCAAACCAAACCAAAGGAGTCTCACCTAGTAGCCATTAAATGAATTGTTAGATATATTAATAGCACATTTAATTTTAGTTTATGGAACATTAAAGATTCAAACTCTTATCTCGTAAGATATTGAGATGCTAATTGGACAGAAAATATGGATAATAGGAAAAGCATACTTGGAAGTTGCTTCTACATGAGTAATAATCTTATATCTTAGCTAAGTAAGAAGCAAAACTCTATACCTTGTCTATCACAGAATATGTTTGCTGTCGGTAGTTGCAACACATGGTTACTCTGGTTGAAGTAGATGCTCAGTGACTCAGGTATTATTCAAGACTCTATTACTATGTTCTATGATAAAACTAATGCTATAAATATCTCAAAGAATCATGTTCAGCATTTTAGGAATATGCACATTGATATTTGACATCACTTCATTAGGGATTTAGTTAAAAGGAATATTAAGAATTTCCTCGAGAAGTTATGGCTAAATTCTATCATTCTCTAAGGGTCCGTTTGATTGTAAGAGTGAAATTTGGGTGGAAAGAAAATGAATTATAGGGAATTGAATTGTCTAGAATTATTTTTATGGGAATTGTCAATTAATTTCACCTTGAAAAATGTTGAAATTTTGGATCTTTTTATGTTCGTTTAACTTTGTTTTCCATGAAAATTGTACATTAAAGGGGGAAAAAAATCTACAATTATCTATAGAATTTGTTTTGATTGCCCAAAAAAATTAAAAAAAATCTAGAAACCATTTTCCCACCAAATTGGTGGGAAAACCAATTCATTGAATTCATGGAAAAGGGGTCATATGGGGGGATTGGGTGGAAAATATTTTCCATGGAAAAAAAAGTGCCTATCAAACATGCCCTAACATATATCTCAAGATATCTCTCTGCATTAAACTAGTTTTCTTCTATGTTTCAAGGTTATTTACAGAACAGCCTGCTAAAGAGAGAGTCAAGTATGACCTAGTTGAGGAAGTCAAGCAAGACACTGTGCCGGTCCACACCAACCTTCTAAGGGCCCAGAAGTGTACAAATTGACTTGTTCTATCATTCTCACTCTAACTCTCTGATCTGACTATTTGCTCTCTTAACTTTATATGGTGCACTTTTAATTACAAAAAGAAAAAAAAGCGAATAGTAAATTTTGATTTGTGATTATAATGAAATTGTAATAACATAAACATGAGTGTTAGGATACTTAAGTTAAGGGGAGCTATCTGTTATATGTGAGAACTAATTGAGGGAGGGTGGTTCATATGTATAGTTTGGTAAACATTCACACACGACATTAAAAATCAGGAAGTTTTTGAAATTAAGCTAAGTGAAAGTAGGAGGTTGTCGTAAAAATATTTACAACTTATTTTTAATTGGCTAACTTAATATAGAATGATTTATAAATGTCAAGTTTAAGGGCCAAAAACATGAATAATAAGATTCTGTCCAAAAAGGTTGTCAGTTCTAACTGACTCGATAGTATGGCTTTCAACAGATTTTTGTGAAGGTGGATTTTAGGGTTTCAACGCCCAAACCAGAATGCATTCTTTAGTTTCCATAGTGCAGCTTATATAGGATTATCTTCCTACTATCTTAGATATTATTCGATTGGTCAAATAATTAAAGATAAGGAAATATTGATTTAACTAATTAAAACTTTCCTTAAGTCAGTTGTTTACCAGATCAAATAAATCTAATATGTCTCTACGATATTCTTACCATGTTTAATTGATAAATTTTAGGTAAAGATCAATTCTTGTCTTGATTGAGACCTTACGTAAGTAAAGAAAATCATCAAAGCACAAACAAGCATTAAGAAATCTGCACATGAAGCCGATGAACCTACAACAACGAGTTCTGCCATATTTCGCAAGTTCACCCATTACCATGTATAATTTAATGATCTCTTAGTAAACTTTTCTTCTTCAGCAGCAATTAAAGAAAAACAAATATAAGCTTGAGCATATAATCCTAGACGAAGAACGAGCTACTTGGCGTGAGTTAAGATTTGTGAATCTTAATCCAAGTGGTGGTTGCAGTAGAATACAATAGTGAAGTGGTAATAAAGTCAAGATCGAAGGGCTTGATTCCACTTTCCCAACAAGTCAAAAGAAGAAGAAAATGAGGGAGTTGTTCTTTAATTTCTTTTGGCTATTTTTTTATAATTTTGCAAAATTATAAAAATGAGACTATTGTATTTTTTAATATTTGATAGTGGGTTATTTTGTCTGTGGTATAGGGGCCTATAGATGTTTCTTTTAGGGGTTTATCACGTTATTTCTAGTGTTTATACTTGTTAATTTTCGTAATGAGTAAATCACGTACAACACTATATCTGTCTACACAATACAATCAGAAACGCCTTAGTAACTATTTGTAGAATATTTTGACTACCTGGCGTGTAATGTTTGAATTGGTTAATTAAGACAATTTTTTATTATCTAGGTTTAAGTACTTACAATGTTAATATTACTTTTATTTCCACAACTGATTAAACACTCAACTACTTAGATTGAACGGAAACACAATAAGCTTTCTTCTTTCATAATTGGAGAGCAACTACATGAATTCTTTTTCACAACTTCAATCAACTCATCTCTATATTATCCAACCATCCAATGAATTCAAATCCTGACAACCAGATTAAGCCATGTTCGTTTTAGTCTACATCTCCATCTCTTAACCTATTTTACAGGATCATTTCGCTCTTCTAAGCAAGAGCTTCTATTAATCTACAGCCAAGAGATTCTCCCAACAATCTAAATCAGGTCTCTTACTTTCATCGTCAAAACTTGAAACACCTTTACTTGTTGGAATATATTCCTACATCTTATTTCATCGGTCATATTATTTTTATACATGCATCGTGACTTACACTATTTTCATCTTATAGACACTTTATCTTTTAACAGAACAAACCCAACACTCAGTACTACATGTAGATGATCTAATAACCATTTTGTGGACTTCATTTTAACTTAAAGGCATCTCCTGATCAAATAGATGTAACACTCCTAAATTTTATCTATCTTGCTATAGTCTATGCAAAATACCCTATTCAAGTCATTCCTCAATAATAATCCAACCGACAAAAAATAACCAATTTCGCACAAAAAAATCTTGCAAAAATTGAGAAGTTGCAAAAATAATTTAGCGACTAAGAAGATGTTTGTTGCGGACATTGTAATGCTATATGAGTCACGGGATGTATTCTACAACTTTCGCTTATTCATACAATTAATAAACTCGTAACACTATTTGGTTGATGCGGAAAGTACGAAATAGCAACATGTTATTTGTCACCATATTATAGCAACGCAGATTTGTCGCGAAAAATTAAAAGGTCGAAAAGTGATTTTATCGCAATGATTATTCCAATAAAGTTTTTGCTAGAAAAATATTTATTGCGAATATTATTTTGAAGGTATAACTTTGTTACCTATTCTATTTTGCTACAATACATGCTAGTAATGATATATTTTTAATAACAAGTCATTTTTATCGCGAAATATGATTTACACTGAGTTTGGTATTTTGCATAATATATTTTAAGATATTCAACATTTGTAGTACAATTTATTCCGTAACAAATGATGCTCGTAATTAAATTTATTTCATAGCACAGAGAGTTTGTAGCATCATCATTTATGCAATGTTATATGATTTTTGCCTAATTTATTTCGTGATTATTCATATATGTTATGCATATTATTTTACAACGTACAAAATTATTGCATAAATTATTTTGTGATAATGAATATTTATTTATGTAATAAGTTGTGCTTGTAGTTAAATTTATTTCACGACATAAAGAGCAAATGTAATGTAATTTATTAAAAACAGCTCGTGAGTTTGTAAAAAGAATGCTTCAATGTACAATTATCAAAATCTAAATGATTTCAAAATATCTGGAAAAAAAAAACTCGTAGTATTGTCAACCAAATAGATATAGACCAAAGTAATATTTACAAACTTGGTTACCTCCAAAACAAAAATAAATACAAATAAATTATGTGCTAGTAATTTCTTGGTCGAACTACTTAGCGTGATTCACCAAACCTAAAGAGAAGAAAATAAAATTAGAAATAAATGAAGAAATAACAAATAATTCACGGGACAATCAAATAACCTTCTTGAATCCAAAATATACTTTGAGCTCACCCTCAATCTGTTATTTGATTAAATGATGATTCCTGTAAGGAAAAGTCCCACAACTTTAGTCAAAGACAAACATATAAAAAGTAATGGAATATTAGTCAAAAATAAACAAGGTAGATGATGCAAATCATCCCGGTTCATTTCCTACAAGTTGTCTATGACCACAAATTTAAGACAATGTTCAAATGAGGAAAAATTATTTGTCATTTATATTTGAAAAGGTATATTGCATATTCTGAAACATAGCTTCTTAATAATGAATAGACTACATCATAAATCAAAAAATGTGCACATCACAATTCATACGTGCAGGTTATAAATAAAAAATTGTTAAATGCGTCGCTTGAGATGAAAGAAATTAATAACAAGCCTTCCACTATGGAATGGAATTTCAGGTCCTCCAGTGACTTAAACAACACCACCAGCCAACTATGTGCAAGATGAGGATGAAAATAATCCAGGAAAAGAAAAAAAAAAAAAAAACTAATGTATCTTTAAGCACTCAATTTGGCGGGTATGCCATAAATCTAATGTAACTATGGGATACCATAAATCTGTAGTTGAAGGAATATTTGTGATGTAATTAAACTCCACGGATCAATAAATCCAACTAGTGGGACCAACTTGTGTAGGCATACTCAGATCTACCACTTTTCCCATTATATAGAGACCTACAATCAATTTCTATGGTCACCTATTAAACAGGTAATAATTTGCTATATATGTTGACCATCTATTTGGATATACTATACTGAAAGGAAGTTGGGATGTTGATCAAATTAGTCACCGTACAGTAGACAAGCTTAAAGAGCAAAGTTAACAAGAAAAATCCAAACAAAGAAATAGACGTTCAAACGTGCAGCATGGTAGAATTTATGCTGACATCTGCTTCTGGATCAATATAAGTCACTGTGACTATGGTCCTGGTTTCTTGTCCTTTAACTTTGCCACCTGATGTGTCCCTTTCTTCGATTATGGCCTTGAATTCTTTTGGACCACTTGTTCACTAGGCCGAAAAATATCTTATTGACCATAATCCTCCAAGATTGGAACCTTTAGATATGCATGACTGCACAGCAGAGCCACGCCCAGGGCAGATGATACTGGAGGATCAATAGGACGCAGCTGACAAAAAGTAACAGCATCTTGGTTTCCATAAACGATGTAAAACGCCTCAAACTCCCCTCGGAGCATTTAAAATCTCCAAATTCCAACTAAGAGTACATAATAAAGATTAACAAAGTAGAGATGTATTTTGAATAATTAATATAATGTAGATAAAAGAACACATTAAAATGTTACTTAAAAAGGGGTCTAACAGTATGAAAAATAAGGGTTAATTGCTGACGCGACTTAACAGAGAATGCATCTTCTTGGCTCAATGGATATCGAATGTGATAACTGAAATGCTTCAGAATAATTTTAGCTGATGAATTGCCATATGCAAGGGAATGAAAGATCACGACATCTAAAACAAGAAATAGCAACAACATGACAAGTGGACAAGTTTACGCAACAAAGTACCATACTTCTACTTTTTCCAAGGGTTATAAGAATGAGTTTAAAAATGCCTATCAATTTTGATAACATGTTACCCATGATCATAGAATATTCTAAAAAGTACCTATCAAATTGGATAATATGTTATCTTAGAATATTCTAACATTTCGTTGTATTTAAATGATCACAAACCTCTACCATTTACTTTTAAAGTATTTGTGAACTAATTGAGATAGAAGGTTATATTCCTCAGTTGAAGCACTCAATCCTTTAGCAAATTCAATCTATCAAGCAACCACGTTGCACTGTTAAAAATGTGTTCAATTTCAAAAACCACAAATCAAATCAAAGAACGCATAGGTAGATTGAAAGACAAGAACACCCCTGCACCAATAAAATCCAAAAATTAAACACAATCAGAAACCCATTTCCACAAAGAGAAAAAGAAAACGAAAGCAAAACAGAAAGCAGTACTTGTTTAGAAGGATTGAACCCTAATATGTTCACCTTAACATGTAGCTTTCACCACACCAAACAATTGAATTGCCTAAAAATTATTTCTTTCCATATAAATTTCATACTTGCAAGCAAACACACACTGTTTATATTTTATATAATTATGTTTTATTTATTACAATTGATTAAATTAATAATAATTGCATATTTAATCAATTGGTAAAATAGTTTAATTTGCCACTATTTAATAATCATTATTTTATTCTTTATTCTATTTTTCAATGGAATCATCCATTGAAAAATCCCGTTGGTAATTTTTTTTAAAATTTTTTACCGATGGATTAGTTACGGAATTATACTAACAGAAGATTTTTGTTTCCAATTAAGTCGATAATTTAATATTTATTTTATAATAATAATAATTCGTTTCTAATTTGTTGTGGTTCCATCAGTAATAGTATAGAAAGTCATCTGTAGCTAAAATTCGCTCTCTGTTGCCTACCTTTTTGGTAGTGAGTCGGCAAATAATATATGAATTATGATTTGCTTATTTGTTTGCTTTAAGTGTTGAGACAACTATTTTTCTTTATGGATTGATTGGGTCTAGTAGTTCAATTTTGGAAGTTATTATGTGAGTAAAAGTTTAATCGTATAATTTGTTTTGAATTTTTGTTGGAGATAATTTTTTTGTAGTGACCATCTTTATTATTTGTCATGCATTTTGAAATATCACAAAAACTTTTTAAATTGCCTTATATTTTTTAGGTACTTACTTTTTTCACAGAAAGAATTTAAGACAAGAGTCAAATAATGTTGCAAAATATAATAAAAGCAATGGATGAATAACGTTGCAAAAACTTAACTTGCATTTGAGGCCTTTTATAATGTGCATTACACGTTGTCGTATCCTTCTGTTCTACGACAACGTTAGAGCCTACAATATATGGGTAAACGTTGTTGAAGACCTATGGCAATATTTTTTTGTCCGTTGTAAACAACAATTTTTCTTGTAGAGATTTTTTTCCTCCATCAATAAAATTTTTAGCAACAAATATTCCTTGTCGCAAAACGTAATTTTGTTGCAAAAAATAAAAGCTTGTTACCATAAGTTTTCCACCAAAAAATAAGCGCCTTGCTTCCCTCGTGTTTTGAGTCGTGACTTCTCACATGTCACAACTTTTATGTCACCTTATATTTTTTAATACTTACTTTTTTCACCAAAATCTTCGTGACAAAGTTTAAAAATGTGTCACTCTAAATCACTTATTATGATAGCTTTTGTATGTCGTGAAATCACAATTTTGTTGTAGTGTATGTGATCGCTTTTGATAGGTTGTTAGATATGGTCACATGTATATTATTTTAAACTTGTTGTTTCTACTATGACTAGAAGAATATTCTATGTATTCTAGCTTAATTCTACCCAACATAAAAACTTCGAATAATTTGGGCTCCAAACCTTTATTCAAATATTGAGAAACAGAGGTTCTGAATTCATTTACCATGAGGATTGTAAACAGTTCTCAAATGTATAACAGCTGTTCTACATGTTGAAATGACTACAGAAACAACAATTCACACGAGAAAGGGTTTGAATATGACAGTTACAAGGAGAAGACCTCCTATCATTCCAAATTTGGAGATGCCTGCAGTCAAAGTAGATTCCACACTGAACATTCCGAAGGTGAAACAGGTTCAGGTCAGAAATACAAAGTTTCCTCTACCCATTCCAAGTTAACTGAATGTTCTTTCCATATTCTTATCCTGCAACATTATTATGCGAAGTTTCTTCTACCCATCCAAGTTACGGATTGATAGGATTCTTCTCCCGAACCCTTGGTGTTTCTGAACTCTCCTTTGCAGGTGCTTCAGGCGTCTATTCAATCTGTTCCATTTGCTTCTCACTCGAAGAAGGTATTTTCTCCTTACTCACAACAGGTCTCTTGACATGAATTTTTGGCAGTTGCACCCCACTTCTGGTTGTTATTGCTTTGGCGTGTTCCTTTGTGTTGACCTATGTATTGCTGGGTAGTGAACCTGGTGCTTCGTCATTCATAGATAGTGTCATTTACCCCATCTGAGTCTTCAAGTTTTTAATAGCAGCACTCTGATCTTAGCGAGTTGATTCAGTTTTGCGCATAAAATGATTGTTGGCTTCCATGTACTGATTTGTTTTCTCCATGAATTTACCGAACATCTCTTCCAACTGAAACTTCTTCTCTAGCTGCTGAAACTGACCATTTGGCCTATTCTAGTTCTGACCACCCCAAGAAAAGTTAGGGTACTTCCTCCACCTTGGGTTGTAGGTTTCTGAATGTGGATTCATACAAAGTCCACTTGTTCCATACCTTAAGCCAAAATCGAGCACTATGTTGTGTTGTGATTTGCTCCATACTCCTCATAGCTTGGCTTTTTTGTTTGTGAAACGTTATCTATTTGTGATATGCTCTCTACCTTATGGAATAATGAGTCTACTTTTGCTGTCAGGCTGAGTAAGCATCCACCTCATATATACTTGGCACCTTCCTTTGAACCACCCATTCAGAAGCCCACATTGCTGAAGTAGTCACCACTATCTCGAATAGTTTCAAGGCATCATAATGTTTCTTGTTATTAATGAACCATTTGACGAAGAATCCACCATGCTTTTGAATGATGGAAGCAATCCCACATAAAAAATATTTGACCTGGAGTCCTTTGCTAATACCGTGATGAGGACACTTCCTTAGCATGTTTTTGAATCGATTTCAAGCTTCATCAAAAGATTATCATTCACCTTGACGGAAAATTGAGATGTCATGCTTCAATTGTGCAATTTTGGCCAATGGAAAGAACTTTGTGCAGAATTTCTGAGCTAAATCGTTCCATGTATTGATCCTGGTAATAGGTTGAGAATCCATTTATCACATAGTGTATAGGGAATAGTGTAGTCTGATAGCATCATTTGAGATACCCTGATATCTAAAGTATTGACACATCTCCAAGAATCGAGAGATGTGAGTTTGTCGGTTTTCTTCAGCTCTACCATAAAACTGATGTCCATTCTGAAATAGATGTATGACGTTGGTCTTCAACTGGAAGTTAGGCTGTCCAAACGGAGGGTAGACGATGTTGGGTTGACTCTGAATGATTTGCGGTGTCATGAAATCTCCAACCAGCATGTTTTTCTCATCAATAATTTTCTCTCCATTGACTTGAACCAATTGTTCATTTTGCGCATCAGCCATTTATCGTACTGCTCTTGCTTCTCTTTACCTATAATGAAAGGTGTGTTCAATTTCTAGATCAACTGGAATCAAGTCACCGTCAAGCGATCTTTGCATACATGACCTAAAAAAGAATAAAAAATAGTACTTAGATAAACTATCAAAAAGAAAAATTACTAACAAAAACATAAATAATTAACTTCATGGGACTATTCCCACCATCATTCTCAAATCAATACATACTGGTTGCTGTTGACTATGTCTCCAAATGGGTGGAAGTAGTAGCATTTCCAACCAACAATGCTAAGGTGGTGATTGAGTTTTTAAAGAAGTATATTTTCACCCGTTATGGCACTCCTTGAGCTATAATCAGTGATGGGGACAAGCACTTTTTCAAGCATCATTTTACGTCATTGTTGGCTAAATATAGCGTCCAAAATTGTGTAGCAACTCTGTATCATCCTCAAATTAGCGGCCAAGTTGAAATCTCCAACATGGAGTTGAAAATAATACTAGAGGTAAGTGAGCTCTTCAGGAAAGATTGGTCTAAGAAGCTTGACGACGCACTATGGGCTTATAGGACAGCATTCAAAATACCTATAAGCATGTCTCCATATCGGTTGTTTTTTGGGAAAGCATGTCATTTGCCAGTTAAGTTGGAGCACCGAGCATACTGGGCAATCAATACTTTGAACTTTGATTTGAAGGTATTTGGTGAAAAGAGATTGCTGCAATTGAATGAGATGGATGAATTTCAACTCGAGGCATATGAGAAAGCAAAACTTTATAAGGAGTGCACTAAAAAGTGGCATGACATGAATATTCAGAGATAGAAGTTTGTGGTATGGCAACAAGTCCTGTTATACAATTCGAGATTCAAGCTTTTCCCTGGGAAGTTGAGGTCAAAATAGTCAGGTCCATATACAGTTAATAAAGTGTTTCCATATGGGGCAGTTGAAATCACTCACGATAGCAAGGCAACATTTAAGGTGAATGAACTGTGATTAAAACCTTATTGAAGTGATTCTCCAAAAGAAAATTCCACCGTCTATCTCAACTAGCGCTAGTTGGAAGGCAACCCAACATATTCTTCCTTTTTATTTATTTCTCTTTATGCATTAGTTAAGGAATTTTTCATGTTTTTGAAAATTTTAGGCATATTAGGTTATTCGTCATCCCTAAAGGTCATTGAGAGTCTATGCATGATCCAAATTGGTTTTAAATATGTTATGCTCGAGTTTGGGGTGTTGGAATGGTATTTCCATGATTCGGTGTGAAAATCACGCATTTCGAGGTAAAACGATCAAAATTGTGAGTTTCGGAATCATTAGGTGTTTTAAGTTTAAAACTATTTTTAGAACTAAGTTCTTGGCATCCAACGCACAGAGTGGTTTAAAAATGTGTTTTGATAAGTTGTGGGAGCGTTGGAATACCGTATTGTGATGTGGGTTGAAAAACTGAGTTTTTAGTGAAATTTGACCAAAAAATGAGTTTTCGAAAAGTTGATTAGGTTTTACAAATTTTTCCATGTTGCCTACACTCATTTTATCTTTAGAACTTATTTAGCATGAAAATCGATGCCTCGAATGGTCAAATATGGTACATTTTTGAAACAGGCAGTAAAACCCATCTCTGGTAGTTTATGCTACCAAAGATGCGGTCGAAAGTAAGGAATAAAGGCCAAAATTGGCCCTGATGTTTTAATCTATGCGATCACATAGAATAAATTAGGCCCCCGTTTTTTTCATAACACGTGCACACTACACACATCATCCCGTTCACTCATTCACATGGACACGGACACGACACACACCATCACTCTGTAAATTTTGAGATAGAAGAAAAGTATAAAACAACAATGGCTATAAATCTGCTTCTCATTATTGTATACAAGTCAGATTACAATATATATATGTATGTATATATATATATATATATGTATGTATATATATATATATATATGTATATATATATACACACACTTCATGTGAGAGCAAGGAGAAAGAAATTCAGTTACAAAAATAATCATTTCAGAGATAATATTCTCTCCTATAATAGAATCCATGTGTAATGCAAACAGATCATTGATCATCCAATCTTCTAGGCTCTTCTATTGTACAATCACCATTGAGTGATGATGTAGCTTGGATTGATGAGTCAAATACCAGATCATTTCTCCATTGCTCAGCTTGTGTTGCTTCGTCTTTCAACGGTCGCCCATAAGATGGAGAATAGATATCTGCTACTCCTATCTTAGCCATGTGAAATAAAAAACTTGAAGATTTCAAAGCCTTAGTTAGAATGTGTGCACTTGAGAACTAGTATGCACATATTCAGTAACAATGCTTCCAGCTTGTATCTTATCCAGAATGAGATGGCAATCAATCTCTATATGTTTAGTTCTCTCATGGAAAATAGGATTTGTGGTTATGTAGATGGCTATCACAATATAGGCTAGCTGCTTGACTGTGCTCAATCTGTACCATAGCTAAGTTAATTCACAACAAACACTTGCCATTGCTCTATACTCAGTTTCAGAGTTCAGAGGAAGATCATGATACAACATATTGCTTTTTTCATTTCCAGGATACTAGAAATGAGCCAATGAACACACAATAGCGTGTTACAGACCTTCTGGTGTCTAGATAGATTTCCCAATCCGAATTTGAGTACCCTTTTAGCTACAATTCAGAAGTAGATGAGTAGAATAAACCCTGTTCTAGAGCTCTCTTAAGGCACCTAAGTACTTTATGTGCTGCATTGAGATGGGATATCCTGGGCTGATCTGTATATTGACTTAAGAGCTGAATTGAGTAGGATATATCTGGCCTGGTTACGGTCAAATACAATAAATGTCCAATCAGCCTTCTGTAGATAGATGGATCAACAAGTAGTTCTCATTCCTCTTTCGATAATTTAATGTTTTGATCAAGAGGTACCTTGGTTGGTGTTGATCCTATGGCTCCTGAATAATGTCCAGAGCATACTTTCTTTGGTAAATATGTATTCCTTATTTTGATCTAGCCGCTTCAATGCCTAGAAAATAATTTAACTTACCCAAATCTACCCAAATCTTTGATTTTGAACTAGGCATCAAGTGTTGCCTTGAGATTGTTGATAGTTTCCAAACAATTTCCAGCCATAATTATATCATCAACATAGACCAAAATAGCCATGATGGAGTTTTGTGTAGACTTAACAAATGAGTTGTAGTTTGCCTTAGATTGAGTAAAACCATGCTGAAGAATGAGATTAGACAACTTTGAATACCATTGCAGTAAAGCTTGCTTGAGTCCATATAGGCTCTTGTGAAGCTTACATACTTTTGAACCACTAGCATTATCATAACCTGGAGGCAGCTCCATATATACTTTCCCATCCAAATCTCCATGCAAGAAACCATTGTTTACATCTAATTAGTATAGGAACAAACTATTTATGGATCCAATGGTAATTAAGGATCGAAGGGTGATAAGTTTTACCACCAGTGAGAAGGTTTCATGGTAAGCCAAACCTTTTTGTTGAGTGTATCCTTGCTACCAGCCTAGCTTTGTATCTCTCTACACTTCCATCAGCATTAAACTTGATTTTGTAAACCCGTTTACTCCCTATTGCCTTATTATTAGGTAGCATATCAACTATGGCCCATGTATCATTCAATTAAAGAGCCATAATCTCATTTTTCATGGCCTCACACCATTCAAGGGATTTCATAGCTTCTTGGTAAGTTCTAGGTTCATTTTGTATAGTGATAAAAGATACAAAGGCTTTATGAGAAATGGATAACTTATCATATGACATGCTAGAGTTAAGGGGATGGGGATTACCTAAGGAAACAGAATGGTGGATCTCTCCTAATTCTGGTAGATCTTCTAGGTAAGTGAGGTATGGTTTGGTTGTTTTCTCTATCAAATAAACATTAGTTTGGTTGTTGTCTAGTTTGATTAAATTGAGGGTCAGTTGTGCAGATTTGTTCTTTGTTTTCTCTAGGATTGGGAGCATTTGTAGATTGATTTTCTTGTTCTTTGAAAATGTTAGTTGGAATAGAGATGATAGGATTTTGAGGAAAGCACAAATCAGTAGGATTTGGTGGGACATGTGTGTTGGTGACTTTAGATGTTTTGCAAGAAAATATTGTTTCATGAAACACAATATTTCTTGATATGAAGACTTTATTTGTTTCCAAATCAAGGAGTTTATAGTCCTTAATACCAAAAGGATAGCCTAGAAAAATGCATCTCCTAGCTCTAGAATCAAATTTGTGTCTGCCATTTGTGAGAGTTGTGGCAAAACAAGACATCCGAACATCTTGAGATGAGAATATGTAGGTTTGGTCTAAAATAACATCTCAAAGGGGGTTTTGTAGTTTAGAAGCGCTGAAGGAGTTCTGTTAATCAGATAAATAGCTATCAAAACACAATCATTCCAGTATCTTAATGAACCACCACCACCAATTTGAAATCTTAAGGTCCTTGCAACATTTAAAATATACTGATGTTTCCTCTCAACAATGTCATTTTGTTGAGGGGTTTCAACACATGTTTTCTGATAAAAAATCCCTTTCAAGGTAAAATTGCTTCATGTTGAATTCCCCCCATATCACTACAGATGACTTTGATTTTAGTTTGAAATTGAGTTTCTATCAATTTACAGAAACTTTGTAAAGCATTGGTGGCTTCAGATTTCAATTTGAGCATATATATCCAAGTACATCTACTAAAGTCATCTACTATAGTTAGAAAATAGCGAGATCTATCATAACTAGTTTCATTGCAAGGTCCCCAGATATTACAATATATTAAATTAAAACACTTTGCTGATTTATGCTGACTAACAAGAAATGGAAGTCTGTGTAATTTTGCCAAGGGACATATAGAACAAGGTTTGTTAAGGGAAGTTAACTTAGGTATCTTATCTTCAAAACTAAGGGAAAAATGGGATGGATGTCCCATTATGTAATGCCGAAGATCAAACTCCTCAGTATGATTGATAACAGAGGCTGAAATGGGAGATGTGATAGTTAGACGAAACAAAATTTCTTGAAAGGCCATAGGAGAGACTGTTGAAGGCAGGATATGATAGAGACCAGACTTTACTTCACCCATTACAATCGTTTTCCAAGTCAAAGGGTCATGTATGAAGCAAACATCAGGAAAAAAAACAGTACAATAGTTCAGTGCCTGAGTGAGTTTTCTAACAGACATAAGATTAAAGGAACACATAACACATCCTGGAGAATTAATGTGTTTGTAACATGAGCAGTGCCAACATGAATTACTGGGACAATAGCTCCATTTGATAAAATTATTGAGCATGTGACATGGGATTTGATAGAGAAAAAATATGATGGGCTACATATCATATGATCTGTTGTCCCTGTATCTAGAATCCAAGGAACTGTAGGATTATTGGTATTTTCAATGTTAAGAGTAGTTGAGCAAAGTGATGTACTAGAAATTTTTGGAAGAGCATCGTTAGGACTCGAAGCAACAATGCTTTGAACCTAATTTGCTGAAGGACCCAAATTTGAATTTGTTGATGAATTGAGAATGGTCATCAAGTGAGAGTACTCCTCTTAAGTGAGAGATACATTGGCTTGTTAGTCTATTGTTTCTGATTAATATGCACTAAAATGGAAGTCTAATATGTTACTCATGTATCTATTCTTACCTTCAAGTTTGTGACCTAATAGATAACCATACAGCGTGAAACATTTACTTGCAGTGTGTCCTGGCATCTTACAGTAGGAGCATACAGACTTGTTAGGATCTTTAAGGCATCTTTCAATTGAGTGGCCTGCAACTTTACAAAAGGTACAATAATATCTATCTTTCCTTTATGACGAAGAGTTCTGCCTACCATTGTCTCTAAAAATAACTTTAGCCAACGATGACATTGTCTCACTGATAGATCCATCATTTGAGATCTGTCTTCTTTTCTCTTCTTGTTGAATTATAGAATAAACTTCATTTAGGAAATGAAAGGGTTTGTTCAAAAGAACTTGAGCCTTAATTCCTTTGTAAGATTCATCCAATCCTATTAAGAATTTCATCACCCAATCACAATTTTGATGTTCAACTACCACTTTCAGACCTCCACATGTACAATTAGGGATGGACTCATAGTTTAATAATTCATCAAGAAGAGTTTTGAACTTAGAAAAGTATACAGCACAAAATCTTGATTTTGGGCCAATGTTGTAATGGCATGCTTCATCTAAAAAATTCTAGGTACATTCTGTTGAGCAAACCACTGCTCCAACTCCAGCTATAGCTGATGTGCAATCACAGCATATTTAGTGCTGCATTTGATATCCACGACCATGGTATTTTGAAGCCAAGTGATCACAATATCGTTGCACCTAAGCTAGTGCTCCATCAGTGGATCGTTTAGGTCTTGTGGCTCACAAAGGTTCACATATATAAATCCCAGTTTATTCTTTATCCTAAGAGCTCTCTTCATTGACCTGTCCCAAGAATGGTAGTTTTTTGCATCCAGTATATGTGTGACCAGAATGGCTCCAGTACCATCTTTGCTGCTAGTGTAATAAGGGCTACTGAAATGCGTTGGATCATGAAATGCTGAGTTGTTATTTTGAGTTTGATTGGTGTTTGGTGGAAGATTTGAGGATTCATTATCTAATTCCACTATAAAGCTCTGATACCATGTAAATTTTGAGATAGAAGAAAATTATAAAACAACAACGGTTGTAAATCTGCTTCTCATTATTGTAAACAATTCAGATTACATTATATATATACTTCATGTGAAAGCTAGGAGAAAGAAATTCAATTACAAAAATAATCATTTCAGAGTGAATATTCTCTCCTATAACAAAATCCATGTGCAATGCGTAACAGAACATTGATCATGCAATCTTCTAGACTCTTCTATTTGTACAATCACCAATGGGTGCTGATGTAGCTTAGATTGATGAGTCAGATGCCAGATCATTTCTCCATTTCTCAACTTGTGATGCCTCGTCTTTCAACACACTCAAATAACCCTCACATGAGACACACCATACCACATCACTCCCAAGTACATTTTCCCCATTATCATCAACATCTCAATGTATGTCTTCCTCCATTTTGCCCACATTTTCTTTAACTTCTTTTAGTGCTTTAAGAACGGATTTGCACACTTGATTAAGGAGTGGAAAATTAGGTAGATGATGGATTTTGTGTTGGTTATGTTGAATTGAGAGAAAATTTTTATGGTTTGATTCATAACCAAGATCTTTCAATTTCCATGAAAAATGAAACGCGTGCAACGTGTTCGGTGAAACGCATATGTG
Source organism: Fraxinus cuspidata (assembly GCA_903798385.1). NCBI lineage: Eukaryota > Viridiplantae > Streptophyta > Magnoliopsida > Lamiales > Oleaceae > Fraxinus > Fraxinus cuspidata. The sequence continues at coordinate 5,665 of CAIGRP010115856.1, read as the reverse complement.
AACTTTTGTGTGGAATTAGGTTTCATTTCGCTTTTGACATTAGTGATATGCATTTTCAATTTTTTTTTGTGTTAAGGTGCCTTGCCAAATGTCATTGCACACATCAAACCAAAAAGGGAGGCACATAGGCACAACATGGATAGGCACACAGCACTTCACGTCCCTCACTTCGTTCTTCTGTTTCCTAACACAAATGAAGTCCGTTTGACCTCAATTTTGAGTATATGTTAGACTAGTATACCCTCTTTCATATACCCGGAGGTTGCTTGAGACAATTTCGATTTTCCTTGTCGATCTCCAGAAGCGAAAATACTTGGTCGAACACGGTCTTATATGCACAACTTTCATTGTTTGACTTGATTTTAGGTCTGCTCACTACATATTGCATTTGCATCCTATAATTCCCATATTTGCCTACACATTTCATCGAGCATGTCCTCGTTACATCGTTATATACTTTGTTTGGTTGATTACATGACACCTTTAATTACGCACGTAGCTTGCATGCTTTGACATATATTTGTACTCATCTATCTTTACTAACTTCATGCACTATTCAATTCTGCATCACATATGACTTACATGTTTCAATTTTTCTTTGTGTTGTAGAATGCCTAAAGGAGACTAACGATGATTTTTCAATCAAGAGGCCATAACTCGTTACTCCGATATCATTGGCCATTAGGCCCTGTTTTCAGATAGACCGGTCTGACTGGAGGATTTTTTCGATTTCGAGATAGTCACTTTGGTCCATAACTGTGGTAGGGAAAAGGTCATAGAACGACCGCATTCGGTGTACGAGGGACTAGTTGGTGAGTTCTATGTAAACTTCAACATGGACATCAATATTCCTGGGTCTGAACATAAACATCAAACATGGGTACGAGATAGGTGGCTCATGTTTACGCCTGAGGTCATTCATGACTGCTATCAGTTGATGTGGGATTACTCCTATTCTTGGTGATTTTCATTGGAGCACGGTAAGGGGAGTTTTACTTGGGCGTGAGGATGCTTGGTCATTACAGACTTATGTGTGGCGTCAGATTGAGTTTACACCGTCAATAGCCATTCTCTGATTGTTCATTTACCACAACATCAAGTCCACCTCACATAGGACAACATTTACCGATCCAATAGCCGGTCTACTTTATCACTTGTTGCGAGGACAGAAGATTGATTTAGCAACCTTTATCTATGATCAGATTTACTCTCAAGGTGTTTGGGAAGATCAACACAGCTCCATGATTTTTTTGAGTCTCATCAGTGGCATTTGCAAGTGGGTCGACGTTATTATCCCCTCTGGGGAGCTTCCCGAAAAACCTAGTCCCTTCATTAAATAGATTACCTTGAAGGCTCAAGATCGAGCCAAGGCAAAGCATAGAGTCAAGCAAGAGAGGACGTATTTGAGGCAGCAGCGAGATGCACATGATCAAGGGACTGAGGATTCTGAGATGTCTGAGCCACCGGTTCGAGCCAAGATATAGAGAGTCTTAGGCAGGCTGTGGGTGCCATAGGTACAACTATCCAGACGATTGAGGATGACCTGCTAAGCACTAGGAACTTTTCTTTCAACGACAGTCGGGAATCCTTGACAGCGAGACGTGAGGTTGAGATCATGAATGGCTGATTGAATAACTATGTGGGCAGAGTTGATGGGATTCAACTGAGAGGTAACGAGTTATGGGACCGTTTGGGTAACATCAAAGCTGAGGTTCGGGACTAGTCTCTCCACATTCAGGGCATGCAGACTGAGCTTCCACAGCAATCCGAATTAATGAGACAGATCCTCGAACATCTCCCACCACCATTGTCTGATGGAGGATCCGACTCTGGTTTCCATCCGCCACCTCCATTGTGATCAGGGGAGTATTCTAATCCTATTTTCTTTAACTTATTATGCACTTGTCTTTATTGTTACGTATTCATTATACTGTTGTTTGTTATTCTTCAAAACATTGAGGACACTATTTTATATACGTCTGGGGATGGCATTCATCATATTTTACTGCAGATTTGTGTGATTGTGTGAAAAAAAAAATCTTTTGAATTTTGGCCTTTGTGTAGTTTTCATTTAGTTACTTTCAATTTTTATTCGTTTATTTTCTAGCATTAGATCGTTTTGTGTGTTTGTACGGGTTTGAGAACTTTTCCGGGTATGATGTTGAATATTAGACTAGGTATGAATTGTAAATAATGAAAATAGTGCACTATTAGATTAATCAAAGCTTGTTAGTGTTAAACTTTACATTTTCTATGCACAATACTCGTGTTGACATATTGAGTTGGTGATTTAATTCATTATTTAGAAAATAGTTGAACATAGTATATAACCCCGAACAATCTACATCATATGAATCCATAATCCAACTATAGGGTGGTTTGGATATGGTTGAACTATTACAAGAGAACATTAAGATGAGTAGAAATTCCGTGCATGATACCAACTTGTGTGGATTTTATGAAACCATTGAGATGAAGACAAGGTTAAAGTTTTAAGTTAAAAGTTAGTTGTAGAAACTCGATGTCTAAAAAAATGGGGTCATTGCACTAATCTTTGAATAAATAAAAGCATCTTCTTTAGTCTATATAACTTGAGTGATTAAGCCTATAACGGTGGTTGAAAACCTGGTGCCCTATGGTCATTTGATTTGGGAGTCATCGGCCTAAAACTCACTATATATGTGTGTGTGTGTGTGTGTGTATAATTTATACATTTGTATATAAAATTGCTTTGATTAATCCCCATACATCCAGTCGATAGAACTAAATGTACACACACACACATATATATGTATGTATGTATGTGTGTGTGTGTATATATATATACACACACACACATACATACATACATATATGTGTGTGTGTGTGTATACACACACACACACATACATACATACATATGTGTGTGTGTGTGTGTATAATTTATACATTTGTATATAAAATTGCATTGATCAATCCCCATACATCCGGTCGATAGAACTATACATTTAATGAGAGGCAAGTAACTCAATTTAGTCTTAAGGGTTGAAGCAATAAAAAATATGAAATGGAAGTGTGTAATGGTAAAACCTATCTGACCAAAGAGAGGGTAAGGAGTAGATGTATATGAGTTCAACTTTAGAACATACCCCAAAAAATTGAGTGAAAAAGATTAAGATTTGAGAGAGTGTATTTCTCGAGCCAAGTGAGGAAATATTGGACTACTATGGGTCAAGTGTTGGGCTAATCATGATCTTAATATTACGTCAAGTTATGCATGTAACAGGTAGAGATTGATTGATTTTGCACTGTTGAATTTGTTCATTTAGTTATTATTGAGTTCCAATCCTGAGACAGGGTAGGTTGTCAAACCATGTTTATTGTGGAATTAAGTTATAATTTTGTTTGAGGACAAACAATAGTTCAAGTTTGGGAGAGCTGATAAGTACGTTTTACACACTTATCTTAGGCCACAAACGTGTATAATTGTTAATAAATATGTGGAATATAGCTTAGTTCGATTAAATTTGTATTTACGGGACAACAATGATGAATATGACGGAAATTAGGAGAAAAATGGAAAAAAATGACTAAAATCAAAGAAAATCAAAGTTCAGGGACCAATGGGCAAATAACCTAAAGATGACCGGGATGAGAAATCGAAGATGTGAAGATGGGGAGATCAAATTGATCAAAGGAGTGAAATATTGGAAGAAGAAGTTCGAAAATAGGTCGAGAAATGCAAAATAAAGTTCAAGGACCAAAACGCAAAGCTATGGAAGTGTCTTAATACTATGCGGTCGCATAGTATTAAAACCTATGCGGCCACATAGGTTGCTTCAGAAAATTCAAAGTTATCTAAGTTCTTCTATGCAACACATAGAGATGAACTATGCGGTCGTATAGTTGAAATTTTTGGCAAGAATTCTGGTTTCCTTTTTCGAGTAAAACATCTATGGAAACAAATCTTGGGATGTGTATTTTAACCATAAAGCTATCCAAAACGCATGGGAGGAGACCTAGAGGAAATAAATTTCAATATTGGAGAGCATAGAACGAGGCAAAAAAAAACAACATTCATCCCCAAAGCGTGAAGATCAAAATCCATGATCAATTGGGTGATATTGTTTCTTGATTCTTTTTCATATTTTCATCTTTCTACTATACTAGGCTAGGTTAATTAGTTTTAGGTGAATGATGAACCTTGTAATTTAATGTTTTGATCTTTAGTTTTATATATTTAACGTAAAAATGTATTTTTGAATTATAGAATAATTAATATGAATTAATTGTCTCCATGATTATAGTGCATGATAATTATGTGAGTTTGGTGATTTGTTTCAAGCCTTCGAGAGAAGGGAAATAAATTCTACATATATAAATCATCATAAGGTCCGATAGGGGATATAAATATACCTCTATGCCTTATGTGAATCTCTAAGTGTTCTTATAATCGCATACATTCTTGTATATTCGCATCCGTCATATGGATATAATCGGGTTGTATACGAGGGTAGGTCCAAAATTATTTGACAGAGATTGTTGGTAGGACAGGAACATTGATTCGTCATAATTGGATTCGTGTTGTCAAATTATAAAACTAGGGTTAGAAATAATTATTACTTGGGGATTCGAAGTCCTAATGCGTCCTTCATTCATAAATTACATAAAATTTGTTTTCAACCATCAATTACATTTAGTTTAGTAATTCACACTTACATCATAGTTAATTTAATTCTAGTTAATATTACTGTTTCGATTAAGGTCGTAGTAAATTGAAATCAAAATATATAAATCTCTATACGAATGATATTCGGATTCAAAAAGTACACTTTATTACTTGTCAACGATCTGTACACTTGCGGAAGTTCACATTCAAAATATATTTTTGCGTGACAAGTTTTTTGCAGATGATGGCAGAAAACTGAAGCTGAAGTGTCATCTGTTGGAAGTGGACGTAGCTTTCGCTCAAGAGGCGTCTTCATAATCAAATTAGATGATGGATGACCTGTAATTATCAAAACTAAAGACATTAAACATAGTTCCTACGTTAATATCATAGATGAAATAAATAAATAGGTACAAAAATGAAAA
>CAIGRP010115845.1:0-36262 GCA_903798385.1 Fraxinus cuspidata | reverse complement strand
GACTATGCGATCATGTTGAATTCCTATAGATAAATGCATTCATATGTGTGTGAATTTATATAGAGATATAATAAGTTCGGGCATATGAATAGGATTAGTGTTGCTTGAGAGAGATCACTAAATACAATAGGTTAATTCGATCGTTGGCACGTATGAAAAATGGTTGAATAAATTAGAATTAAATGTATAATAAATAACCTAAGTGAAATCGGAAATCCTAACTATACAATCACATAATCTTCTCTACAAATTTTATTTGAGGTCGTTTATTTATTAATTTGAGTTTGGCATTTTATTTATTAGAATTTCGCTTAGAAAACAAAACTTGATTTGACTATTAGTTACGATTTTAATTTAAATTGAAGTTAGGTTAGTTTAAAAATTTATAGTAGATAATAGTCTATGTGGGACGATATTCGGAATTAATAAATCCACTTTATTACTTGTCACAATCCGTACACTTGCAGAATTTTACGAACAGTTCCCAACAGTTCGTTTCTGTTATTCTCGAGAGATGACTAAATATTGACATATGAGTTTAGTCCTCTGTTGATATGGACTGTCGTTCTCGACAGTTAATGCAGTAATTCTCGACATATGGCAACTTCTTGATAAATCATTTTGGCAGTCATCTGTCCACATATCCAACTTTGGTTCATCCGAACATTACATGTGTTTTTTGCTTTCTTACTTGTGTGTTTCACACTAACATGTACGAATTATTATGATCTAATCTTCTTTTCTTTGTTGTTGTACCTTGTTCTTCCAGACGAATTTTGAAATCCTCGTTCCCGAAAATGCGCGCTTGCGCGCCCATATATCTCAAATGAGTAATTTTAAAGTACGTGAAAACCATATTGGAGAATTTTGATGCTCGACAACGAGAGGATTTTAGCAGCTCATACCTTGAGTTTCTGGCTGACGTACATGACATACAATTCTCGACCCAATTAATCCAATCCATTCGAACTGATAAGACAAATGAACTATGGTTCAATGTACAAGGCTGATGTTTTTGACTCATTGATCTTTGTTTGTGCGTGCGTACTGTTGTTCTCATTTCTAGGTTATACATTGTATTTACGACTGTAGTCTTCGTCAATTGTTTGCTAAGAGTGCCGCCATTGTCATCAATCATGGACCATCAGCTTGGGATCACATGCTATTCAAATATATTATTGCCAAAGTTGCTAATGTAGAGTTATATAATGGGGGCAGTACATTTGTATGAGTGGAAATTGTTGATCTAGTTAATGATGTTATGAACTTTCCAGTCGTCTGTGTAAAAGTTGCACTTCTGTGTGATGTGATGATGACAAGGGGTTGTGTTATTGTTTCGGTGGTTTATTTTGTTTTGTACACTAAGAAATGCTTTATTGAGTCATTGATTTCCTTCTGAATTTTCATTTAGGCTGGCCACCTGCATCTTGTTAAGAGCAACGACCTGTAGTTACAATTTGTAGTCCGTGCCAACTATCGAGAACTACAAAACAATCTATCGAGATCTGTCATTCTCTACAGATTAACTGTTGGGATGTTATGCAGTATTATGTCTATGGATCAGTGTGAACTTAAACATGTCTTCTACTGTCTGCAGACGATAATGGAATGATAATGATAATGTAAGTTGAAAGTAATATTGCAAGTTGAGAATGTGTTGGAGAACACCACGCTACTTCAAGAATGACAAAATCCATCTGTTGGGATCGACAGTTTTAAGTTTAGGGATGTTGTGCAGTTTTCTCGACACGAGGATCTGGAATTTTTATGCAAACATAATGACCAATAACATCTATAAATGATAATTAAAAGAAAATGATAATATAACTTCAGATTGTACAACGCCATGGTGGAAACATTTAACATATAACTTTGACCACTTCCGAAGATAAAGCATGTTTACGTCAGTTGTATTATAATGGGGTTCGAACATGTGGTCCGGTTATGACCAACTCTACCACAGCGAGTGCATTTCCTGAGTCATGTGGTAGACTCGTATTTGGATCGGCACTAAAATGGAAGTGGTTTTGTCCCCTCTTCACTTCCATTTGTCATCCACATGAACAAACTTTTCCCAATGCGACATGATGAATCTCACATGATTACTCATACATGAAATGTTAGGATTGCAACTGTAAGATTTCCGCACAATAAATATGTCAACATTTAATAATATAAAAGTGGAACTTTCGAATATTTAAATCCATGCAGTAGCAAAATGTGAAATCAAGGGTTTCGACAATTTTCAAGTGTCGAATTCGACAATTAAATTGTGTATCCCGACAGTTTCTAAATGTCGAGTTCGATGGTTCACATGTCTAACCCGATGGTTTCAAATGAACTATTTGACATTTGAACTCTAGGAACTGTTGGGAAGCTTGAAAACATGTATTTGGTACCTTGGAAGAAATTATTCAAAACATTAATGATGATAATCAATTCTCAACTACAACATGACAATATCTTCCAAAAAATAAATAACTCAATGCTTCATTAAATATGAAATCCTTGACATTTTGTAAAAGATATTTATATCTTTACCCTTCAAAAATATTTCAAAAACCAAACAAATCAATGAATAATAGTTTCAAAAATTTCACCTATTACATTTCATCATGTTGTATTTAACATTTAAAAAATAATAAGCTATAAGATAAAAATATAAACAATTGGTAATGGAAAACTAATGAAAATAGATGACGAGTCCAATAGTAATGTGTTCTTGATCAAGGAATGAAGAAGATGGAGAATATGTTAGGGCTTGTTAATGGTAAGAAGATATGTGTTTATGTTAACTTTTCAAATTCTTTTATCTTTTTTTTTTTTAACAAAATTCATATTACTCAATATAATATACATATATGCAATGTTTATAATATACAAAATAAATCATCACATTATAACATTAATGGCATTCGAATAAAGCATTAAATACTCCTAAAAATGTGTCACTAAAGGTAATTTGGATATTTCACACAAAAAGTGACATTTTTGAACACCAAAAGTGAAAATGACAAAATTTTGAGGATTTTCAAATTTAATGACATTTATGAAAATTCCCCTTAAAAATTTTTGTTTTAAAAGGAATCAAACATGGACTTAATAGAAAGTTCAAAGTTTGATGTTATAAATATGATTATTAGTAGAAAACCTCTTTAGAAACGTTTCCATAAGCAATATATTCTTACCTATTAGAAATCGCAGAAAATCTATTATTTGAAACCTTTTGTGCGAAAAAAACTCGTCGTCAAGATCCGTCAGATTTGCTATTAAATTCCAGCAAAAAGGGGAAAATGGATAAATTAGAAAGGACAAATACATCATTTCTTATTTTCCTCTTTACTAAAACCCACTCAAAACCAATATTTTTTTTTTTAATTTTGCTCTTTAATAGTATTTCATTACCCGACTTCCATTTCATCTTTTTTGTACGTAGTTGCAACTACTTCACTATTAGATGTGATGGACTCTCGTTTGTACAAGTGTAGAATGGAGATTGAGCAGAAGACTTCGTGGTCGCAAGTCAACTCAAGAAGAAGGTTCTTTATGTACACGACACATGGTACTGAAAACCCAAACAAAAGTTTTGAACAAATTTTTTACTGAGTATGCTCTAGCTTTGATCTCTTTTTTTTTTTTTGGTTTTCTACAGCAAAATGAAGGTTATGTGTAACTATGTGCAATTGATCTGTGTAGATCATACTTGGGTTGCTGAGATCCAGTAATGCACTCGAATAACAGTAGTTGCAATTGTAGAGACACTGAATGCTTTTAGATTTAGGTCTTGAATTTTTGGGTTTCTGTGCGGGTGTGTAGTGATGTGGGTTTTTGACGGAAAGTAAGCTTCAATCGCCTTGGAGATGTGTGTACTAATGGATGTTAGGGAATCCTGTATTTTTGTGTTCAAGTGTAAGTTAGATGTTCAATGAAATGTTCCAAATTGTCTGGTTGTTCATTGGTATACGACTGTATGATACAACATCTGATCTAAATTTGTTGCAGAAAACTCCCTATTCCAAAGGCCCACAAACTCCACAAACATACTCAAGGGCCCCGAACCATTCCTTATTGAAATAATTAGCCTTCACAAAGTCCATAAACTTCACAATACCATGTTTGTACTTTACATTATTCGGTTTATCGAAGAACACACCACTAATGTATATAGTCATTGTGAAGTAGTCTGTGTATCTGTTCAATACCCACAACAAATAACATGCACACACATTTTACAACAAAATTCCAACTTGTAAAAAATTTGAACGAAAAAACTTAATTCTTAAAACGCAAAAACTAATAAACTTACCATACGTAGGAACTTCTTCAAACCCTTTGAGTCTTGAAGCCTCGATTTTCGATAATCACAATGAAACTGCAAAATATAACAAAAAAAAAAAACAACTAATTTTAAGACCCAATTCCAAAATTTCACAAATTTCACGCATGGATTTTAAGAAAAGAAAAACCCGCCCTTACAATTTACTATCACACTTCGGCTAAAGAATGACAGTTGTTGGAACTTTAGAAGTGCTGAAAGAAACCTCTAATATCGTGGATGAACAACGATCATATCATAAAATGTGGGTTAACAATAGAGAATTTCACCTTCTATATTTGTTCGTCACAAAACCCCTACTGATTATGGGTAGGTTTTATTAAGGAGTGAAATAAGAAATGACACATTTGCCTTTTGTAATTTATTTATTTTCCTTCTTTTTACTGAAATTTAACGGCAGATCTGACGAATTTTGACGGCAAGTTTGTTTTTCGTATAAAAAATTTCAAACATGGGGATTTTCTATGATTTTTAATAGGTTGGGAGTATATCGCACATGAAAACATTTCTAGGGGGTTTCTACTATTAATCCTTATAAATATATTTGCTAAGAGCCTGTTTGAGCATTTTTAGTGTAAAATGCATTTTAAAATAGTAGTTTGATGTAGAATATGTGGTAAAAAAATAAATAAATAATTTTGAATTTGAGTGTAATATTATTTTATTGAAAAATGTGTGATTAAAAAGAGAAAGAAAAAAAATGTATTTTGAAAATAATAAAGCTTAAATAAGGGCTAAGTTTCTGTGAGAAAATGGAGAGGCAGAGCTCCGACTTCTATGACATGACATCCATTGAAAAGCTTTCTAGACTTCGTATCTTTCTCAATGAACTCGTTAGTTACCGGATTGAATAATCTGCAATGCTATTTCAAATTCAAGAAAATAGGTTGCCTGTCTTGTGGGGTGTTATTTGGTGATATCGTAGGTGCCGAAGAAAATCAGTCCTCATTGTTGAACTTGGATGAACTATTGATGACGAAATGGGTAGGACATTTGTTGGGGTTTAATGTGGCGTATAGATAAGCATTGTTTAACACACATTCTTTCAAAATATAATTTTAAAAATTCATTTTTGACCACACATTTTTCAATAAAATAATATTTTTCATCACATCAATAACTTTTCTTTGCTTTTTAACTACATATTTTTAATTATATCACTATTTAAAATACATTTATTTCTCAATAATATCCATCAAACACCCCCTAAATATGATAAATAAATTTTAATTGGTTTTGATTATATTAGTCAAATTGAGATATTGTATTTGTTAAAAGCGTATTTTAGTTGATGTGAATTTAAAATATAGTGGAATAAAAATAAATCGTGGTGATAATATAACCACCTATTTATTAACAGTGGATAAATATATAAGAATGATGGATGAAAAATAAAAAGTTAGACACTGTTGTAAATATAGTAGTATTTATGAATAACTTTTATACCCATTCAACCTTGGTCATTATGACCGTTGCATCCCTTATAATCACAATTCTTTCTTGTAATTATGAGGTTTTGATTTTTAATAAAACAAACAAGTTTATTGACTTCTTTCTTTTGTTATCTCATTTCCTCACTAATTTATATCAGTTGCTCAGTTATTTTATTCCTTGTTTGGGCTCAATTTTTCCAAATTATAATGAGGGGAATATTAATTTTTTGAAGAATGTGTGGTTAAAAAGAAGGAAAAGTTTGTAAATTCACATGTAATATTATTTTATTGAAAAATGTGTGGTTGATAAGAGGAAAAAAAAATTATTTTAATTCAACTAGGCCAAACAAGAGCTTATTGAAAAAGTATTTAAGTGAAAATAATTTCAGAGAAAAAAATGAAATTTTAAGAAGTTTTAGAAAAAAGGCCTAGTTCATTCCGACATTTTTGTTTTTTCAATGTTCTCACTTGGACTCGTCCTTAATTCAGTTGGAATTTTGATTACTGGCTGTGACTCGCAGTTCTCCAAACATAACGGCCGGAAAATTGGGATTCCTTCTCCGGCGGATCGTCACCACTGACAAGGTATCTCTATATCATATATCCAATCTGTTTAGTTGCTCCTTAACCCACATTATGAACCGTAGCACTGGAGGAATTGTAAGCGTGATCACTGTAAGACTCTTGATTACATCCTTTAAGTTGATCTGAGAGATAATTTTACTAAAATTTTCTTATCAAAAGGTGTCAATGTACCGGATGAATTCAATGTATTTTCCTTTCTGATTGAATTTGGAGGTTTCTTCTGGACAATATGCGGATTTATAGTCTTTAGAAACTCACAATCAGTCTTCTTGGCGCCGTGAAGATTTCGCAACCCTGCTGATTTCAACCTGGATTCTCATATTGAGTGCGCTAACCCTTGATAATGAAATACTTTCCATTATTAAGCTAGCAGATAGTAATTTCTTTTTGTTATTGCATCTCGAATCTGGTTGGAAATGGTTGAAGGTAGCTTGAATTGGCTTCTCTATTTGAAAGATATCATCCCTTGTATTTACATTAGTTGAAAGCCTCTTCAGATTTAAGTATATGTATTTCTATGAATGGTTCTTCTTTGCTAGTTTATATAATTTAATAATGTCAGAATTGTTCTTATGTAAATACTAGTAGGAGCTTTCTGAATATTTTGTTCTCATCTGGCAGGGTTATCATCTTTACTAGATTGATCTGAAACTTGTTTGCAAACTACTGGTGAGGGCTGATATTGTCTTCAGACAATGTCACAATTCGCGTGCTTTGGAGATAAATTTCTATTTGGTTCGTGCAGAGTTCGTAGTAAGAGTTCAATGGATTTTCTTGTGCTGGAACTCTCATTTCCCTCATCGTTATTTGCTTCTCCAACGAGTGCCAAGCACCACGGAAGGAGTAGCAATTACATGATGAATTGGTTTATTCTGGTACACAGTCCGAAAAAGGTAATTGTTCACTTTCCTTTGTTTTAGTGAAGCTCATTTAGTATTGGTTGTAATTAGAATAATATCTTTAGTTCTGCAAATGCAAGTAGTTCTAAGTAACTGCATGTTTCTTTACATGGTAGAACTAAATACTATTACAAATAAACACTCGCGTAATGAGTGCATTATTTATGTCATGGTAGTCTGGAATATAGTTTCGCGCATGAATATTTTGTGAAATTCAGGTTACATTTACCAGTTAGTAGTATTTATTAACCATATTATGTTTGCATAATCCTTTTTACTATTTCTATAGATTCTAAATAGTATGTTCTGTGCGAACAAGTTAATCCAACATGCTTTCTTTTGCCAAAATCAGCGTCTCCAATAATGGAGAAAATGTAATTTGGAGTTGATGTCAGGTATCTTCTTGGATAACTTGGTGTTTATTTTGACATAATGTTGGGTTGCATGCTCATTTCTCTTTCGGATAAACCTGAAAGTCAATTGTGTAACATTTTTCTTCTCAATTACGTTTCTTCACCTTATGTTTTGGAAGTATTATTAGAAATTGGCATTACAAATGAGAGAAGTATGCGTGCAAGGGTCACAAAAAATGTCCAATTAAGAGACAATTGTGTGAAAAACAGTCCTTGATTTCATTAACTACCCCTTGCTCTTGGTTTCGTCGATCCCTCATTACTATGTAAGTCCTTAAAAACTACATTTTATTTGATAATTTCATTGACTTATTTTGGTTGTAAATGCCTATTTCATTTGTGTACTCTTGATCTCTCATACTATTATTTCTCCTACTAGACAGAGGACATTCGATTTCAATCAAGTACCTTTATTATTTACCAGTTACATGTTCTACAATATTTGTGCTTTCATGTCCTTTTAGTTTTGCAAACTTCTAAAATGATGTTAAAGAGTTCCTGTTTTTTATATGTGAAAATCGGAGTTATACCAGTTGATCAATATTTCTTGCAATAATTTTAGTAATCGATGTTGTCTAATGTTCATTGATCGTCGAAGTTTGATTAATAGCAGAGTTAAATATATTGTTCTAAGTACCAGTAACCTTATCAGCAATAATATTTTTTTTATTGGAATCGAGAGCCCAAGCAGTGGATGGGATTTGTGATGAAGTGCTAAAATTCTATTTGAGGTGTACCAGAAATTAAGTTTAATTAGGTTTTTTATATGTTTTATTGTAATTTAAGACAATTTCATTTCGTTTCCTTATCTAGGTAAACCATAGTCTTGTTTCCATATCTCGGGCATAGTAAAACCTATATAAAGTGGGTAATTCTTGCATTACAACATAATATTATTATCATTGATACAGTCAAAGAACTCATTTTCATCTTTTTTTCTCTCATATCTCTTTCTCCTCTCGTTCTCTCTCTCTCCTCTCTCTATTATACAACTCAATTTGATATCAAAACTTAACATTTTCTCTTACAAATTACTTGATGTGCATGTTGAGGTTCATGGATAGGTAGTTTGCAACATCCGTCTCCATCCCCAAATAAAGTCCCTGCCATGCTCTTCTCCCACCACCAATTCAGCCAATAGAACCAATCACAAAAACCTGAACCACATAATTGACACTAACCTAATCCCATCGTACCAGCCTTTGAGTAACATAGATGAGCAAAACACACAAAATAATGACATCCAGTTAATTTTGGAATATAGAATTTGGTCTTTGTATCCAGCTAAATCTGAACTATGGAATTTGATATTTATATCTAGTTGATCTGGAATTCGATATTTACATCCAGTTAATCTGGATTTGGAAGTTAATCGTGATTTTTTGGTATTTGGTATTTCCATTTGTTTGGTTTAGTAATTGAATATGGTCAAATTGGTGTTTTGGATTCCACAATGAAGTTGCAGAAAACGAAGAATGTCATATTGTTAGTCGAGCTCATAATGCCTAGTTAGGCCGATGGACCATATGACACGTTTCAGCTTGCATGGAAGGGAAGTGTCAACACTTACATATAAGGGATTGTATTTTTCGTAAGGAAATCTTACATTATATGTCCGTTCATGATAAGGAAATCTTACAAAATATGTTTTAATAGATCACATGAAGTTATACACAGAAGTCATCTAGGTTTTCTTTTTGGCAAACTATATATGCTTTCCATTGTGAATTTGACGAAGGGTATTTGATATTATTGTAATTTATCTTTCTTTGTTAAAGGTATTCTAGGCTTTTCCTTTATTAAAGTTATAGTCCATGATTTTCCTCTTTATTTATAGTTCCTATGCACCCTTTTATTTATTGAATAATACTTTATTTAACATGGACAACCATTAAATTCTTTTCTGATTTACGGTCAAATTAAGGTGATTATTAATAGTTTATGTAGGGTCCATTTAACATAGTTATTGTGAGTAGAGGTTTTTGGTTGTGAATTAATAAAGTGCTTTTGTATAAACCTAATATTTATTTAATTAGGTTAGATTCAGATTTTTTTTTTGGATATATTAATGTGTATTTTGTTGATTTTAAGGATTCAATAAATGTAGATTACAATTTACCGTAAAAGCTCAATTAGAGCTTTTTGAAGAAGCTCAAAATTTGAGCTTTTCTAAAACAACTTTTTTAATTGTTTTTTAATTCTCAAAAAGAACTTTTTGAATTCAATACCAATATTTGAAACAAATGTAGTTTTGACCCCTTGAAAAGTGCTTTTAGGCTTTGGAAAAGCCTTCCAAACATACTTTTGTTGCTTAGTCACGATAAATCAGGAATTTCGAACCTTGTGTTACTATTGCTACCTTTGCATGTAATAATTCTATCAATAGATCAACTAGTTGTACTCTGTCTCAAGTAGTCCAGGGTCTCTCATGCTAACCCCTTGACCTTATCCTTTGCCTACTAATTTCCATTTCGCTGGTTCTTCTTAAACTTACTTTTGTTGATCATATTCATGAATCGCATGATGATATAAGACTTAAAATTGCTTAAGTAATGACAACTATAAACTTGTAGCTAATTTACACTCTAGGATAAGGAATTTAATATTGGTGATTATGTCATGATTCAACTTGACCCTAAACATTTTCCTAAGAAAGCAGCAAAAAATCTCTATGCTCGTTGACTTGGCCCATTCCTCATTGTTAAAAGACTTGGAACTAATGTATCTACTTGATTTGCCTACGTACTTGAATGTTAGTCTAATTTACAATATAGCAGACTTGTATCCTTGTTGAGAAAATTTGAGCTTCCAGTTATGCCATCTTCCATTTTCGTGCCCATCCCTTCGGGCTGTTGTACTTCGTTTCCCTTAACAATATCATTGATAAGATGCTCAATGATGAGGTTCTTGTTTTCTTAGGTTTTGGGTGAGCTTGAAAATCATCCGCAAGTCTATTTGAGGTGTAAAACAAATTAAGGGTCCGTTTGACGTGACTTTTGAAAAGCCAAAAGAAACTTTTGAGATTCAGAAGCTGTTTTTGGTCCGTTTGGCTAATTTTATTAAAGTGCTTCTTCTAATTAGAAAATTTTTTAGAGAAAGTTAGTTAAATGTGATTTCCTCTAAAAGTACTTTCAAAATAGGAAACTCTTTTAAAAATTAGTTTCCAAACAAAAATCAAGGTAACTTTATTCAAAAGCTCTTCTACAGGAAATAAAATCAAAAGTAAAAGTCATGCCAAACAAGTCCTAAATTTAATTTGGGCATAGTAAACCCTAGTTTTGACCTATATAAAGATGGTATAAAGAGGGTGTCTCATCTCTCTCTGTCGGCTCACCTCTTTCTCCCTATCGGCTCCTCGTCTCTCTTTCTCCTCTTATAATTCCCCTTGCAATAGCACTTGAGTAATCACTCCATTTGGTTGTTCGGCATCCATCTTCACTTTTGCCAAGCAAGCCAAATCTTCGAAGTAAATCTTTTTACAGTTTTTTTCCGATTTTGCACTTGAATTTAGTATTTTCTCGGCAACTTTAATTATTGAATTTTATATTTGAGTGGCATGTGAGAGTTTATGGTTATTTAGCATCAATTTATATCTAAGTTTTTTAATGATTGATATCAATTTTTCCTTCCTCTTTGTGAATAATTATAGTTCTTGTTAAATTTTGTGCTTGGTTTTTTTTTCATCAACTTTGGATTCATTTGATTGGTTTTAAATGTTTGTTTCAGCTTGTATATGTTGTTAAGGGACGAATCTAGAAATTTAGGATGTAAGGTTGAAATTAAGAAAGTCAATTTAATAAATTCATATATAACATTAATAGTCATTTTCATCTAATTTAAAGTTGTTTCTGATAAGGTTTTGAAATGTAAAATTCATAAAGAATCTACATCTATTTTCTGAGCAAGTTCTCATTCAATGAAGAGCATCATATAATCTACAAGATAGTTACCCTCCATTTTGTTAACGAAGATTCGTCTTTACTTGTTTCATTGTTGAAAATGCTTGCTAAGTATTCGTTGTAGAAACATGTAAAGTCAATGCGAGACGAATCAACTTGATACCATAATATATGTCTCCGACTTTCTACTCTTAGTCAATTGCCCACATAAATCAACAAGTGTAGAAACTTGAAGTTGAAGTTTACTCATGTCTAGTAATCCTAAGTATGAATGTCTTGTTTTGAAAATCTTCATACTAGAATTTCTTTGCAAGTGTACAATTACCACAATAGTTAAATTTTGTGTCCATATAAGGAAATTGCCACAATGACATTAAATTTTGTGATGCACATATTACTAATGGTCGTGCTAAAATGGAATTAAATTTTTTCTCCTCTCTTCTCTCGCAAATCCAGTCTCTCTTCCTAAAGGTACAACCCTCCTTATGCTTTTGCATGATTTTTACTCCACCACTCATTTCTTGTATTTAATTATTCTTCTCTCCGTTAAACTGTGTTCTTTAATGGGTGGTCTTGTGTATTATATAGAATATTATACGAATAAACTTTAAAGGACAGACCCAGGGGGTGGAATCTAATAGATCTGGATTTTGTACTTTGCTCTGAATTGATTATTTGCAAATCATTCTGCATTCTTTCACAGTTTCATGTTTTAAGAATATACTGTTATTCTGCTTTTGGATCTTGAATATTTCAAATTTGGTGGATCTGGCATGGGCTGTAGCCCGGTCAAGCCCTGCCTTGGATCCCCTAGTTGTTGTTATTGATTATATGTTTTGTGGAATGTGGGTTCTTTTCCATGTCTCAATTTATAAATACTTCAATTTGGTTTTTGGCTCAATTTTGTTTTGCACAAACTAAGCTGAAGTGAGCTATAGTTGAAGTACTATTATACCCTTAATTGATGGAGTTTTGTGTAATGAGAGTTCTATTGGGGATGGGGTGGGGGTGGAGGTGGGGTTTTAATTGAAAAAGAGAAAAAATAAATTATTATTTTTTAATTTGTTCTTGTTTTTCAATGGAAGGGGAAAGTAAAATGATGTAAACAAATGCCCTTTATGTGCTCTGGTCTTTCACTCTGTCCTCGATGTGCATTAGACCACCTCTGTATACCCCCTCGTTACAACAGAAAATATGGATAATATTGTGTGAGGACGTCCAGGTTAGGTTAAAGAGACTGAGTACAAAAGGCACTCATCTATAATCTGAGCTCAACCTCAGTTAAACTTATGAAGAAAAGTTTGGTTGAGCATGATAACCTTACTATTTTAGCTCAAAAGGCTTTAGTGTCTGTTTGGTATATGTGAGTTTTATATGTAGTTGCGATATTATTTGTTTCTCAAAGCAAGTGGTAGAACTAATTTAAACATGGTGATTTTGCTGTATACCTTTTCCCTTCCCTTTTCTTACTGTCTGACTTGAAATTTTGGTATCCTATACAAATAGTAAATTGGAATTGATTGGTAGATTTCATAATTCGTGGATCTTGAGTTTGGATATCTGTGTGCTCTTGGAGAAAGAGAGTACAAAAGACAATAAAAGAAAAAACATAATACACTTTTGTGGAGAGATTCCTGATTGCTGTTTAATAGAATATTTTTTTCGTATTCCTCAAAAATTAACTGATGATTTTTTAGTCCAGATGAATCAATTGACGTGAACGCTCTGCTCTCCTGATACCAGAAGTTACATACCGCTATAATGTCTGAGACGAGAAATGATTGTGGCCACTTGCGATGCAATAATGTGTCTGAAATTGGACACATTGAGGAAATCTTGGCCAACATTCTCCCAAGACTTCCTGTTAAAGCCGCACTAGTGTGCAAATCTGTTTCAAAACTTTGGTTGGGGTTGATTTCTGAACCACACTTTCCTGAATTGCTACTAAGCTTCTCCAGGAAGAACCCTAAATATATTATTTGTCCTTACTCTGATTCCTCAGATATAGTTACTCATCTGTATTTGATGGAGGGGGATGGAACAATAGATCGTGAGATTCCCACCCCTGGTTTTGGTAATATATTTTCTCCTGACATAATCTGTTTCTTGAATGGTCTAATATGTTGTGTCAACCAAGATAAACGGGAAGATATGGACATCCATATTTTTAATCCTACAACTCAAGAAATCATATTGCTTCCTAAAGGGAGTCCATCAATAGATACTCCATCAGTTGGGCTTGTCTTTGATCCTGAAAATAACAAATACAAACTATTTCGGTTTTTCCGTGATTCACATGAACTAGAATATGGGAAGTACAAATGTGAAGTATATTCCTCTGATACTGCAACATGGACAGCTATTTCTGAGGTAAAAAAAGGTCCTAAGCCTAATCCCAGTTGCCCATACTACCCTTCCTATGTATGTGTGGGTGGTAGAATGTATTGGATGGTGAGTTCAGAAGTGGAATTTGGAATTCCTGATCACATCCTCTCTGTTGACATGAATGAGAATTTTCTGAGAATTGAGTTTCCCTCTGCAATGCATCAATGGACATTTCTGTTCGAACTAGAAGGTTGTTTGTCACTGCTGCGAGTGGATTATCCAGTTTATAATCCAGAGGCAATCGATGATATCGGACCTTCTATGGAGATATGGGATTTAATAAATCCTGAACAGTCTGTTTGGAACTTAAGAGGCACTCTTGAAATTGAACTGGAATTGGAAATTCACTATTTTAACTCTGTAGCTGCAATAAAGGAGGAGATATTTTTTATAATTAGGCTCATGGATGGATCCCATTGCTACTGCATCTTAAATTTACAAGACTATACTTGGGTTGTACACTATCTAGATGATGAATTTGATGATTGTTCCCCTGTCGCATTTCCATTTGTTGAAAGCCTCCTCCCATGTAAGTTCATGAATTTTTCTTAATTATATAGTTCCATATTATATATGCCAAATAAGTACTTCGGTATGGATTTGAGAGAGACACTTGAGTTTCATATGTGACAAATATTATAACTGCCTGCGAAGTCTTAAAAGTTGATGTTCAAGAAATCTAAGATTCTTAAAATTTAGAAGCTAACTTTTGGCTGATTTAGAAAACTGACTATAATTGCAGAGATTCTTATTTAATTTTACTCCTGCTTCATTTCGTATTCCTCAATAGGTCATGGAGGAGGATTATAAAGAGATAATTTCTGGAGTCACTCAAGATTTCCTCTTTCCAATGGTTTTTCAGCTCTCTCCACCTTTATGGCCATATTTTACTTCTTTAAAACTTTTTTCTCCCCTCCCCATGTCAAATTTTTTCTTTGTTTGATAATGTGAATGTACGTAATGCATAAATTCCAGGTTGTGCTGGGAGTAACAATGATCAGAGTCAGCTCTTAGTGATGTATTATGGAAGAAGAATGCTTGGATTTTGCAGATACATGGTGTGATCATCGTGTCCCTTGTTTTTTTATCTGCTTAGAGGTAAAATAATGAAGTCCTGGTTAATGGAATGACTTCCCCAAACCAGTGAAACTTGTTGAATCTTTTCTTTTTGTTATACATGGAAGACAAAGAACTTAAGTTTGTTTCATAAGTTATCTATGTCAACAGAATTGATAATATATATCTGTGTGCGTCTGTTTGGATTGGAATTTGTTATGTTTCAATTCGGTTTCAGCCGGCATATGGTTACCATTGATCTGGTTTTTCTGTTTTTTCTTCTTTAAAAATGATGTTTGATACAATTTTGGAATCAGATTGTATGTATCTAGTATCACTTGGGGTCTCCTAGGTGATATTTTCGGGTCATTAGATATCTTTTTGTCTCCTATGTGATTTTTTCAGGCCATTATATATCTTTTTAAGTTGACACATTTTTTCTTTCATAAATTCTCTCCTCGGAGCTTTGTGAATGAACAGAATGAAAATATGTGATATTTTGCCTTTCCTGTCTCTGTAATATTCTCTATTTTTCCGAAAATGTTTTTGAAATTGCATTGTTTCACGAAAAATATTCTGGGAGGACGGAATTCTTCGACCCAAATGAGTGAAGAAACTTGAAAAACATATGTATTATGTCAGTGATCTATGGTTTGCTATATTAGACAATATTGGTCTTGAATTGATAAAATTGTGCAGCTTTGTCGAGTACTATATGCGTACTAAATATGCTTTTATGGTTGTTTGCAATATTGAATAGGATTGACAACTCAATAATCAATGTCTTTCATTATCTGCTATAGAATCCACTAAACAAACAAGCTATAGATGTATTGCCAATTGCCTTATCAAATAAGGCCTCCTAATTATTGTACAAGTCTTCTTTGGATGTGATCTTCTTTTTGACTCTCTCAGGCTGGTTTTAACTCGGTGGTATCGAGTTCGAATGAAGTGTTTAAGAACAAATATTTTTATTGATGGCAGAATGATTTATATAGTTGACTCAGGATGAGTATAAAATAAGATTTTACCAATTTTCCAATCTGTGTAGGCTACATATAGTGTACAAGAATATTTTCTACAAAAATTCGAATTGTATAAAAGATTCGGTTTACGAAAAGCCTACAAGCACAAAAGGGAAAGCTAAAGGAGGACCAAAATTGATTTGTTTTACATGTTGATCGGTGTTCTGGGTGACATTAATCTCGTGTCATTATCAAGTTAACATCACTATGAGAAATTGTAAATAAAGAACGGCTCATTTTAACTTACACATACTTGTATCAAATCCTTGAACACCAAATTGAGGATGGTTTGGTGCATAATGTTTATAGGTTAAGCACGTCTTGATATGAGCGTCTAGTTGTGTTTAATTAGACATTATGCCAGCCAATCCAAATATCGATTTAAGTAAGGCCAAGCCTAAAACTCCTCCATAGAAACTAAGTGATTAAATTCAAATTGATTTGGATTATTAAACTAAACCCTGTCCTGCTAAGATTACACAAAATAAAACAAATGGGAATATTACATTTGGCTGGAATGAGTCCATTACTTCTTGAAATGGCGACTTGCACGTTTTACAAACAAAGAAAATGCCCAAAATTTATGGAGTCCCACCTTATGACATTGAAACAATGGATAGGGAAAGATGATCCGTTTTTGACATTTGAAAGTGAATCAGTAAAACCCTAATTGTCATTTTACATTTGAAATTTTGATTTTTTTTACTCTTTTTAAGCTTAGTCGAACATGCTCATAATTAAATAAAGGATGGTATACTTGTGAAGAAATGAACTTGGTGAATTTACTTTGCAAATATTGCACCAGTTTTCTGTGAGTAACTGTAACCATGAAAAAAGTAACATTTTGTGATTAATCTAAACCATTCTTTTAATAATGCTGTGTACAAGAGAGTTTTACAGGGGAAATGTATAGAATTCCATTAGCAAATTTTTATTGGGAAAAAAAAAAATCAACAACCATACAAGTGCTGTCATCTCAACACCTGTAAAATCTCCTGTGCATTTCTCCTGTACAAATGATAAAACCCACCATTTTTCTCCACTCCATTCGGTTTAAAGTTAGATTTGTCGGAAGATAAAAAAAACAACCAGATACTGTACCATTTGAATAGCGCATGTTAGTTTTAGATTATGTACTCTCTCTTTTCTAATACATTCTATCTAGATCGTACTACTCCTGAAACGAGCTTCTTTATAATATTATCATTAGGTGTCACCTTCACTCTATATGTTTGCAATCAAGAAAAATTACTTTTTCACTTTTGGAATTGATTTCGTAAAAACATAACACGGTCAATTAGTTTGCCAAGCAACTCTTCTGCGCACCAGAATCACAATATGTGGGAGGAATTACTGAAGCGCATTATAGAGCTTTCACAACGCATAAAACACTTGTTTTCAAGGAAATTAATAAAATGGAGAGACAAACAAAAAGAACAGTTGTAATCATCATATAAAGCAAAAATAACTAATGATAACAAACAGCCGGCTAAATATAGGAAAACATTGGATCCTTTTCACAACTATAAAACAACTACCTGACTAATAATGGCCAGCAAACTAATCCGGGGGAATTGATAAATTTCTATATAAAAAGTAACATAAATTAAGGTAATTGTACTTGAAAGTAGTTGAAGAAATTCTCTCTTTGAAAATTAGTTGATCCCTCCCTCTTCAAGGGGCATAGGAAATGGGGAAGAAAAAGAGGATTTTTTGTTATGCAGATAGAGTCGACAAGTTTTGATGTTCTTTGGGACTTTAGGCAGCATTGGAGATGGATTGCAAATCCCTCTTATGATGTTTGTACTCAGTGCTGTCATCAATGAGTACGAAACCTTAACAGTTCAGTCTCTACTCATACGAATGAACTATTGGCGTTTGGCCATGATTTTGAAAAGCCAAAAGCAGCTTGGACCTGATGGGATAATTTTCTGAAAGTTCTATCTGTTTAGATGAGTTTTTAGAAGAAGTTAACTGAAAGTGACTTCTTTAGTAAGCTCTTCTACAAAAAGTAGAAGCAAAAGCTTGTCCAAACATGCCCTATATATGTATGTATATTGTACATATGCTGGAATGCATAATTTCACCAATATGAGGAATTTGTTGTTTACATTCGACTAACATGCTACTAACTCTTCTGGCAGTACACACGAAGGCTACTCTACATGGCCATCGGGCTTGGACTATCTGCTTTTATCTAGAGCATCAAATCTTACGAAAAATTGACAGATCATGTATATTTTAACATGATTCTTAGATGCATTTTTTAATGTTTCCTTGCGTGTATTTTTATAGAAGGATTATATTGGGCAAGAACAGCAGAGAGGCAGTCTTCTAGGATGAGATTAGCCTACCTGAAATCTGTCCTGACAAGAAGTCGGATTCTTCAACACGCAGGCAGCTGATTCTTCAATAACTTATCAAGTTGTTACAACAATATCTGCCTATTCCAATACAATCCAAATCACCATAGGAGAGAAGGTATTTACTCCAACAGCACCAAATTTTCTCTTATCAAAAACTCAAAATCAGTGCTTAAATGGGAAATGGACGTTATAATGCAAGAAAGAGAGAAATCACAGCATTGATACCCTTCCAAGTATAATCACGACTGATCACTTATATTTCAGAAAATTAAAGGATCTTGTTGCACAAAACTAAAATAGTACAGTGGAATAATTCAAAATCTTGCTTATGATACCGTAACTAGTATTGCGTACCAAACGTGCACTAAGAATAGTGAAAATGATTCTATTCCTATACTTGGTCATTTTAGTTGATCCAAAACTTGAAATATTATTATTTTTGTGCAGATACTTGACTGCCTAGCCTAAATGTCATCCTTCATCTTCTGCCTCGTATTTGCCTTTTTGCTATCATGGAGGCTCACTTTGGCTGCTATACCATTCACCATAATGTTCATTGTCCCCGGACTTGGATGGATGTGGCAATGAAGATGATAGAGTCTTATGCAGTCGCCAGTGGAATTGCAGAAAAAGCAATTTCCTCATTCCGAACTGTATATTCCTATGTTGCCGAGAATGAAACCATCGAGAAGTTCAGCCATGCACTGCAAAAACCCTATGGAGTTGGGAATAAAGCTAGGTTTTGCAAGAGCCTTGATGATGGGGAGCATGGGATTTCAAGCTTGGGTTGGATCTCTTCTGGTTAGCAGAAAAGGAGAAAAGGGTGGAGACATTTTTTGTAGCCAGATTCAACGTCATTGGAAGATTATGAGTTTATTCATCAATAGATTTTTAATGATCAGCTGGCTTGATCCTTCACATCAAACTCGGAAACTTACTGTTTTCTGTGTTTCGCAGAAATATTTTGACTGCCCTTCCAAATCTCACAGCGATTGCGGAATCAAAGGCTGCTGCTACTCGTATTACAGAGATGATTGATCGCGAACCAGCCATAAATTCTGATGATAAGAAGAAATTGAATTCAAGGGGGTCTGTTTTACGTACCCATCAAGACTAGATACGCCCATATTGCAAGGCTTGGATCTTAAAATTCCAGCCTGGAAAACTGTCGGTCTTGTTGGGGTTAGTGGCTCTGGAAAGTCCACCATCATTTCCCTGCTGCAAAGAATTTATGATCCCTTAGAAGGAGAAATTTTCTTGGAAGGATACAAAATAAAGAGGCTTTATCTCAAGAACCAATCCTCTTTGCAACATCTATAAAAGAAAATATATTATTCGGGAAGGAGGAAGCATCGACAGAGGATGTAGAGAAAGCAGCCAAGGCTGCAAATACACATGATTTCATTATGAAGTTACCAGATGCATATGAAACTCAAGTAAGACTAATCCTAATGCCTTTTGTTTTTTATAAATTCTTTTCTCCCGTCATTCGGTTCGAGACCGTGCATGCTGTCTTATAATTTTAAGCATCTCCAATGATTTTTAAGGGATATGGTAATCTCCAGGTTGGGCTATTTGGAGTTCAGTTATCAGGAGGACAAAAACAACGAATAGCCATAGCAATGGCTTTGATAAGAGATCTAAAAATCTTGCTTCTCGATGAAGCTACAAGTGCGTAGGCTGCAGAATCTGAAAGAATTGTACAGAAAGCTATAGACCAGGCATCTAAGGGAAGGACAGCTATTGTTGTAGCACACTGTCTCTCTATAACCAAGATGAGTAACTTGATTGTGTTTCTCCAGTCGGGATGAGTTGTTGAATCAGGTTCACACAACGAGCTTATGCAACTGAATGATGGAGAGTACTTCAAAATGGTTCAGTTGCAACAATCTGCAACTGAAAATGGTACTACAAGTAATTCTAACCATCAGATTGAAGGAAAAAATCACCACAAGATGAGTATCCCTCTAACCCAATTGAGTGTGAGGTCAAGTGCACAAAACACTCCAGCTTTATACCCATTTAACCCAGCATTTTCAAGGAGTACACCCTACTCCTACTCAGCTCCGTATTCAATTCAATACGAGGGCACATACGATAGTGATGATGAAGATTTTAATGATCCATCTCAATCTGCTCCATCACAGTGGCGTTTACTGAGCATGAACACACCTGAATGGGGAAAGAGCTTTGCTAGTGTGCTTAGGAGCAATAGGCTCGGGAGCTGTTCAACCAATTAACACGTATTGCGTGGGAGCACTTATAGCGGTTTGCTTCAGGACAGATAAATCGTCCATTGCATCTCATGCAAGAGGATATTCTCTCGTATTTGTAGGCCTTGGAGTTTTCAACTTCTTCACAACCTTCTGCAGCACTACAGTTTTGCTATCTTGGAAGAAAAGTTAACTAAAAGAGTACGGGAGATGCTGCTGGAAAAACATGATTTTTGAGATTGGTTGGTTTGATGACAATGAAAACACTAGTGCAGCAATATGTGCACGAATATCAACAGACAGCAACATGGTTTTCTCACTTGTTGGAGATCGCTTGTCACTGTTAACTCAAGGAATTTTTGGAACTGTCTTTGCCTCCACACTAGGTTTCATGGGGTGCCTTTCTTCTTGACACAGAAAGGAACACCGTGTGGCAATAGTCTGCTCCGTTAGATGAGACGAAAGTAAATTTTGATTACAAATTGTAGAAAGCTTGCAACATGAAATTGAAATGCATTGGAAATAACTTGATCATTGATTGCTTGAAAGCTAGAAATTACAATTGATGAAAGTAGTAAATTGCAATGGCTAGTACAGGGGGCGAACACTAGAAAGCTTGAAAGATGTTTGAAAGACTAATCCCCTCTATAATAGCATTCGGAACAAAAACTCAAGTGATGGGAGTAGACGTTTAAATGCCGAGTAATCATACTAAAATTTTCTAATTTCCATCTATTTTACAATTGAATTAAAATATTTACAATGTGTGAGTCAAGAGGCTTAAGTAAAGCTGCGGTCCTTGACACTAGGACTTGTGTTAACATGGCGGCTAGCCCGTGTGATGATGGCAACTCAGCCCTTACTCATTGGAAACTTTTATTCAAGGAGTACTCTGATGAAGAGTATGTCGGCAAAAGCCGAAATTGCACAAAACGAAGGAAGCCAACTACCATCGAACTATAAATGCATTTTCATCTCAGAAAAGGATAGTGGTGCTCTTTAGAGCCACACTAGAAAGCCAAATGAAGGAGAGTATTAGACAATCCTGGTTTGCAGGTGTTCGCCTATTTAGCTCGCAGTTTCTTGCAGCAGCTTCTACAGCAATAGCTTACTGGTATGGAGGGAAGTTATTATCACAAGGTTTAATATCTCCGGAGTGACTTTTCCAAGCCTTTCTAGCACTTCTATTCACTGCATATACCATTGCAGAAGCCGGAAGCATGACAAAAGATTTGTCAAGAGGAAGTAATGCTGTTTGTTCAGTTTTTGCAATCCTTGACAGAAAGAGTGAGATTGATCCAGAGAACTCATGGCAAATTGATGCAATGAAGAATGATATTAGGGCCATGTGGAGCTCAGAAATGTGTTCATTGCTTTTCCATCAAGACCTAACCAGTTGATACTAAAGAGCCTCAACCTTAAAATCGGATCAGGAACCACTGTTGCATTAGTTGACCAGAGTGGTTCGGGGAAATCGCAATTATTGGACTCATTGAAAGATTTTACGATCCAATTAAGGGATCAGTGTTTATTGATGATAAGGACAAAGGATTATAATTTGAGAACCTTGAGTTCCCAGATTGTGTTAGTCGGTCAGGAGCCAATGCTCTTTGCAGGAACCGTAAATGAGAACATTGCCTATGGGAAACAGAATGCCACAGAATCTGAAATACGAAAGGCTGCAATACTCGCTAATACACATGAATTTATAAGGTATGGAATCTTTAAAACTTTTTTCCCAAAAGAAATATTTTATGCAAAGAGAATCTAAATCAACTACTTCTTGTAAACTTTTAATTCATTTACTTGATGACAGTGGAATGAAAGATGGATAAGAGACCTACTGTGGAGAAAGAGGAGTTCAGCTATCTGGAAGCCAGAAACAAAAAATAGCTTTGGCTCTTGCAATATTGAAGGACCCTACAATCCTGCTGCTGGATGGAGCAACCAGTGCTCTTGATAGTGTATCAGAAAGCATGGTTCAAGAAGCACTAGAGAAGATGATGGGCGGTCGAACATGCATCGTTGTGGCTCATCGATTATCTACAATACAGAATCTTATACCATTGCTGTGATCAAAAAAGTCTACTCTCAGTGGGAAATAGTGGCGCCTATTATTCGCTTGTTAAACTACAAGGTGGCAACGCTCCTTACCAGTAAAATGAAGCAGCTGGATCTAAACTAGTTGATTACTCAGATACATGTTTCCTGTACTTAATGTCACCTGAATTTTTGTAATATAGAGGAAATCAGTGCTCTTTACACTAGCAGTTCTGGCGTGGAGATTTTCTTAAGCTGGCTTACTATATATATTGCGAGCCTTCAAGCATGTAAGATGTCATCTATTCTACTGTAGAACAATCTATTGTCGGATTTTCAAACTTGAAGTCAAATTTGGATCCTAAAATTCCATCCATATGAAGATATCCTTATGAAATCCATTATATAAATAGTATTAAGCTATGTAAAAACTTCTCCAATTATAATCACGAGAATGTGCTTATTATTCCATTTTCCCATGCTTCTACAATCCACATTGACAGCTCATTCCTTTTCTTGGATATAGGCAGAATGGTAACCTCCACACAAAACGATTACTATATATGGGCATTCATTTCGAAAGAGTACACTTCTAGAAAACAAAGAACCATTATACTACATGTCAACCCAACTGTAAAGCTAAAAGTATATGCCCTACCATTACTAAATTAAAATAGTAAAATTCATGAAACTGAAGTAGCAGTATCAATACCAAAACAGAATTTTTACTGACAATAAAGCAATTAGGACACCATAAAATAAGCAGCAGATTAGTCACATATGGTCGAGCTAGTGCTCCAGTGCGCCTATAATTTAGTGTGGTGACTTCTTTCTTGATTTTCTCACCGAAGTCGTTAACACAAATTCAGACAAAATGGCATGGAATTTGGCATTGTTTAGGGAAGGAAGCATGTAGATTATTAAATAGAAGACCAGAGCTGCAAAGCCTAAACTGATAATGTAGCAGCAGCAGTTAAACAATCACCACCATTCGCAGCCATCAGGCATGTCGAAAAGGCTGTTTCCCTGTGGAAGATGGTAACGAATAGAAATAGGAAAGGAAGGAGTATGGCTTGAATTGGAAGGAATTCATGAGAACTATGTGAACTTCTTTTTACAATACTACAACCAATTCATAATTGTCTAAGCTTCTATGAAAGCTAGAGTAAGAAATTCAGGGTACCACGTGTTTGCGTCTGCCTCAAACTATCTCACGATATCCTCTATAATTTTGGCCAGCAGTAGTCCATCAGACCAACTTTAGATACAATAGAAGAACAACCAAGCTGAGTGAATCGAAACTGATTAGTCCAATCTAGCGACAAGAACAAAAGCAGCAGAAATCAGTCTTTATATAATGAGTTCACGTATCAAATGGAACCGGGAAATTGTTAAATATGGGATTAAACACACAACTATTTGAAAGAAGCTCAAATCATAGAAGATTCTAGCCATAAATTAACCAAACAAAAAATAAGATTTACAGCAAAAAGATTATCAAGAAAGTGAAAATAACCACCACAAATTCCAGTCTCAGCCTATGGCTCCTCTGAAGGGGTGCGTTGGACTTGAGTTTAATACCCTTCTTATTCTTTTTCTTACCGGAGTCGTCCACCGGTATATCCGCCTTTACAATCAGATTGTGTCTCTTTGTATAAAAAAACGAGATCTTGAACTTCACTCTAGTAGCCAATCCCACTCTAAAAGCCACCGTGGAACCATTTGAAACAGCCTCAAAAGCTGCTACCCATGGCACTCCGTTGGCCTCCAGCAGCGCTCTCCGGTCAGTGTGCTTACCGTGACCCTGGTAGAACCCTGGCACTGTGTAGGTGGCTATAGGAAAGCTATAATTTTGACCATAGAAAAAGGTCAAATTTATGGGATCATAGTGGACGCCTTTGTCTTTCATCCCATTATCAAGCTTGATGACAAAGAAAATGGTGTGGTTGTTCCTGGCGGTAGTGGAATTGTCGGTTTTGTTAAGTGAAGGAACCAAAAACTGCTGTACAGAGCAAGTGGGCTTTGAGGTACGTAAACTTAGCCACATGAAGAGAGCTGTTAAGCCCGAGGTGAAAATGAAGCTGCAGCAACACTTGCCACATCCTCCGGCATCGCCGCTCTCCGCCATGCCGGAAAATCTACTCGCGGTGGAGCGATATATGTAGTGGAAGTAAACAGGAACTAGCGCAGAAGAATGGAATCTCTTTTGGCGATGGCTTTGCACTTACAGTGTATCCAATGTGGCATGTAAAAGTCAAGCAACGACATGATTTTGTTAAAGTCTTCTTCTGTATTTCAATTCAAGTCTTCAATTAGACAAAGGAATTCCGTGAATTACGTGGATCTATTACGTGTAACATTTATAAAGGTATAAAGCTCGACGGAGAATCGAAGTAAAAAATTTGGATACAGATTCTTGTACAAGGCTAGGGCCTAATGTAGCACGATTCAAAAAATTTCAAGCCTTACAATATTAGCGGGTATAACGAAATAATAATATTTTCTCTATTTCTAATATTATTTTAAGTATTATAGATAAAAATAAATAAATAAAATTACATATGCCTTCAAGATTTATAGAAACTTTACATAAATAGGTTTGGGTGAATATTTATTGAATTTATTTCTTTTAAGTTTTAGCAATTGTTGAACATTTTGTTGAACTGAACTTCAAATAAGAAAAGAAATATCACTTTCCAACAAAAGCACACGTTTTTTTTTTTTTATGACATGCCATAGACAATCAAAATTAAGTCGGCTGTCCATTTTCAAGCTAGCACGAGAACGTTGAGAAGGGACATTTCCTCCGAGCCCTCGAACTTAGGCAGGGGCCTTATAGAACATGATTATGAATATTTCGACTAGGGTTTAAAGGAAATAAAAAATATTTTTTAGCTATTCGTTTGTTTAACATAATATTAAAAGTCACGACAATAATAAAAATTATTTCATTAAAAAAGGTAACATTAATTTACTAAATAAAAAAGTAACATTTAAACTTAAACAACAGATCGTACTCTGGTTTTGTTGCGGGTGGTAGCAAACGTCAATTGGCGTCTGTCGTCTTCACATTCATGTTTTCGCACGCGTTCCTTTACTTTTAAGTAAAAGAACACTTAACTTTTTTCAAAATCATTTTTTTATAGAAAATAAGGGTAGCCAAACATGCATTACACTTGATAATTTAGCTGGCATGATTGAAATCCAGCATATCTATAATACAAGAGTAATGCTATTCATTTCCACTGGGGTTGAGCATCAGTCTATGTGACAATTATATAGCATTAAATGATAGATTCATTTAAATACAAAGTCACATGACTCATTTAATTGAGTCTATCATTTAATACCATGTAATTGCCACATAGACTAAAACTCAACTCTAGTGAGGATGAATAGCATTATTCATAATACAATCATGCTTGGTGTACAATTTGTGGTATACACCAAGTTTGACAGTTTGCCACATGTCAACATGTCATTTGACAATTTAGAAAAAAAAAAAAAGTTCTCCCTACAACAATTTTTTTTTTAAAACAAAGGCAATGTTGTACACTTTGAAGTGCACAAATGACATTTCCCACTATCATATTATTGGATTAGTCCAAGACCTATTACACTGACAGTGTCTTTCACCGAGTGGAATAGGAACAGCAATTCAAAATTCAAATTCACTATCTCATCACTGCTCAATACAGTCATTTTACTCATAATTTCTGGATAAAATCACAGCACTTCTATTTGGATAACATTATGATTTCCTTAAAATTTAAGGATGAAAGTCAAACATTAACTTTTGAAATGCAAGTGATGCAACTATAATATTATCGAAACAATGACACCACCAAATGTCTACATTCGAAATTTGCATTTTTGAGTACCTTTATCGAAAATTTTGGCAAAGGGCATTGCATTGAAAGGTGTTTAGGTCTAGAGAGAAGTGTAAAATTACACAAATTATAGATTGTATCTCTAGAGGAAAAGGAAGCACATTACTCATCGTCTTTGTATGGATACTCCTCGGGAACTTGCTTCAGAAGTTTCACCTGCAACTCGAATGCATCATCTCCTCTGAGCATATCTCGCAGCCATGTGACTTCAGTTTTCATTGATACCTGAACAAAGAAAGTAAATTGCATGTCACCTCCGTTTGTGCTCAATATGTACATGAGGTTATTCTAACATGGTGGTCCGGCGGAGCTATTCATCGCGATCAATTAACAACAGTAAAAAATTATATCATGAGAAAATGCCAGGCAGAAAAAGATTAACCTCAAGCATCTTCAATCATGTAATGAAATAAACAAATTTATGAAAATGCATGTAGTAGTTGCCTACTCCAAAAACATCATTATTTGGACGAAGTTTGTTTTCTTTTTGTCTAACTCACTTTCTTTTTTCTGTAAGAGTTTGGGGAATATCCCCATTCATAGGTCGAAGATCTACATCCATTAATTTAAAGGTCCGAATAATCAATTCTGTAATTAGTTGTTAGAATTAAAACAAATTCTCAATCATATAATGAAATAAAAAAATAAAAAATAAAATTATGAAGATGCATATAGCAGATGCCTACTCCAAAAACAACATCATACATGGTAAGGATAAGGTGTTCATAGAGAAGGGACAGCTCACCATCTCGAGAGCTCCTCTGATAACTCCACTTAAAACGTTGCAATAATATAGACCTTGACAGGTATCAGGAAGCTCAACAAAATCTACAAGAGGATTATCTTCCAATATTATACTGCAGGTTGTTCCTTCAGCATCCCAATTGGAGACTGATGCAGTAACTCCCAGGAACATTTTGAATCCTACCTGTTCATATGACATCTTAATAATGTCTTTAATGAACCAAACATTCCAAAATAGATGCTCAAAAGGACAATTAATACAGAAGAACCATTTCAAAATAATTTCGAGCATGTTTGAACCCCCCCTTTTTTTTTTCTTTTTTTCAAAAATGCATTTGGAATAGTGATTTGACGGAGAATGTGTTGTTAAAAAATAATAAGGGACATGTGGGTGCTATAAGTAACAAATTTGTTTGTGCCTGTTTAAGCCCCATTTTTTGCCCAAAATGCATTTTGCAATAATATTTTGATGGAGAATGTGTGGTTAAAAAATAAGGAAAATTTTTGGGTTTGCGTGTAATATCGTGGGATAGGATGTCAAATGGTGAGAGACAGTGAATGCATAATCAACTTGAAACTGACAGTATGCTTGCAACAACTCAATATTTCTAAATGTAAGAACTTTTTTGCCCCATCCATTTCATTATTCAAATACTAGTATACACATTGTCCAAAACAGGCATTCAATTACACGAAGTTACTAGACCCTGGCCATATGAAGTGAGTTCTAGTAATGTATATGGGTAAAATAACCAAAATGATACTTGTCATGGTTCAACTTTCGAATTACAAAACTAACAAATTGATCTACTAAGGAGATAAATGCTACATTGACATAGTCAGTTAATGAGGATACATAAAACATTTTGGCATTCAATAAAAAAATGTGCTTACAAACTCTAGGCGTGGAAACACATTTTTCGAGACTATCAGCTCTCAGGGATTATTTGAGAACATATGCAGTTATTTGTTCGGACAAAGTTGCTATATTGTCCTGGGCGGAAACTTCTAATGGTATCCTCTATTTCCAGCAACATCAAGTGGCTTTATTAACATACAATAAGATGTTCATAGTTCGTGCGTGTATCTCTTATACAAAATATATGTGAGCTGATTCAACATCCTGCAATTTGTAGCAATATTACAGACTCGTCTAGAATTCAATAAGCTGTTCTCAAGGGATCAGCTATCCAATATTACAGACTCAAGAAGCTTCCCAGGAATGACTCGGGAGAATTTAAACATTTAAAACAGAAAATGCCCGAATTCAGAAGTCCACTTACAGTGTAATAGCAGATGATTATGACACCAATTGATTTAGATCCTCTTTATCTCCTAAAATCACTTTCTTTGGAAAAGATGTAAACTCCCCTTTTTTTAGTGACCAAAAATAGAAGCACATGACTGGGATAAGAACACTCCTATTGCATTCCAAGTCATTAATTGATTAGTAACAGATCGACCTCATATAAAACGCAATGTCTCTTATCTTTTTTTCCCCTCTAAAAGACATGATAAGATCATACTGCAATTTATCTTTACTTTTATCACCTTTTCCAGGTTACTGATACTGAGGCCCAAATTCTGTACCGTTTTAAAACTACAATCCAAAATTCAGAACAGCTGAAATTCCTAAACTTAATCCAATATAAAAGTGACGGTAACAAATCTGAACAAATAGTACGAGTACACCACCTTGGCAATGACTTCAGCTGTTTCCTTAAAATCAACACATCTCGACACATTAGATTTCGCAAGAAATTCATCCACTAGCCGGACCCCAATATTATAGCCCCTGCAATAAACACGAGTACTCGAAATTCAAGGCAGAAATACCACTTCAGGTAATCAAATAATCATGAAAAACAAGTTTAATTACTACAAAATTCTCAAAATCTTTGCTTTCAATAAGAATTTAAAATCAATTAAAAAATCAATCACATTTGATCGAGCTGTTTGTTGACCTCCTCCACCTCTTCCAGATCCGTGAGCAGCTGACGCACTATAGCACCATAAGTCAGAGTGAAGAGCTCCGCATTCTACGAATATTTTACAACACTAATTAACCAAGTTTACACCAAATTGCACGGTTCAGTGATCGGGATCAAACAGTATGAATTAGGGTTAATTGTTTTGAGAAATTATACTTACCACGCGTTCAAAGCTAGCGAAAATAGCATCGCCGGACCTTGGAGCAACAGGAGCCATGGAGAGAATTCAGGTTTTTTTTGCTTTTGTAGCTGTGAAATTGAAGATCCGAGTGATAACAGAGTATAGATGAAAGTGATGAACGGGAATGCCTTTTCAAAAAGCGCGTGGCAGTG
Organism: Fraxinus cuspidata; assembly: GCA_903798385.1. NCBI lineage: Eukaryota > Viridiplantae > Streptophyta > Magnoliopsida > Lamiales > Oleaceae > Fraxinus > Fraxinus cuspidata. The sequence continues at coordinate 6,654 of CAIGRP010115845.1, read as the reverse complement.
AACTGAAAGCGTGAGCATAAATCGCATTTTATATTTGGTGCATCGTTCCGTCAATTATTATTGATTTATTTATTATTCATCAAATCTCTTTTTATTTAAACATTTTTAATTATTAATTATTTTAATTTTGTTAAAAGATGATAAAAGTTGACGATTCCCAAAAGCGGATAAAGATTGTGGTTTCATTAAAATGTATAATGAAAAATGAAGTTTCGTCAATTTTTTAACAAACAAAAGATTTTCCATACAAACGCTTGGTATATATACTTCATAATATTTGCATTCGTGTGAAATTAAAAATTTATTGTAACTATATATTTTATGGGATCCACAACTTTTTATTCACAAATTTCATACCTTACATCAAAATCTAATTTTATTTTCACTAAACCAAGGTTAAATTTGGATGACCCCGTTGAAATTTAATTAAAATTTCAGTGACCAAAACAAATTAACTTAATTGTACACAAATCAAAATTGTATGACTTAATTGTTCGCTAATATATTTTTGTCGCATAGATAGTAAAAGTTCTGTAACAAACAAAAACACAATTTATTTAACGAGCAATCATTGTCTTATTTGTTACATTCTGCAAATTGCTTATGCAAAAACTAGTCGAAATGAAGAAATTTGGAACAAGGTCATTATTATTTTCACACACAATCCTTATTTCTATCTAACAAAAGAAAAAATAACAAAAACATAAAATGCTACTAGAAATTGGTTCTTCATTTATCACTCGTCTTGTGTAAGTTCCCTTTGCTCGGAGGTTCCTTGTACCTCTCCTTGACGGATTCGAATTTGGAATCGTCCATGGTGGCCTCCTCGACGCCATCTTGCGCCTTCTCTACCGTCTGACTGGCAACCCCTTGTCGGCTCTTCTCTTCGGCCACTCTTTTGAACTCCTCAGCTGTCGATGGAGCTCTCTCCTCGGTGCCATGCCAATGGCTGGATCTCTAGTGCTTCCAATAATGCAGTCAGTAATTTATAAACTTGTTAAAAGGATGTTAAATAAGCTACATTTCATTTCTGCATAGGATATAGAATCTTGCTACAGTGAAAGACTCAATAACATATTCAAAAAATAGTAAACGTGTCAATCATAATTGGACAGTTTAGTAAAAAAAAAACAACATCCAATCAGGTATTGCCACACACCCTTGTCAAAGAGCCCATGTTCAAGGAGCATTATTCTAGGATATATTCGAAATGTCCAAATCTAGACCCAAATAAATAATATTAATCACTTGTTTATAATCTAATTATTGTCAAACTACTTTATATTCACCACAAATTTTCGTGGGGTCCATAACTAATTTTTATTTATTTTATAATTTAATCCGAATATGAATAAACTTCCAATCATGCTTGCATTTACATAATCCAAGAGGGCTAATCACAAGGTGAATTCGCTCGCCGGTACTAATCTTCAAATAAAGTAACGGAAACTCAAACTCAAACCCGAACTTGAACATGACAAATATCTTTTAGGGTTAATAAATCAAGTTTTTATCAAGTTGCCTTACGACATATCAAAAACATCATAAGAAGAATCAAAATTACTTTGGTACACCTAATAAACAGACTAATAAGAAGCACAAAATTGAATTATAATTCAAAAAAAAAAAATATACTTTTAATCTAAAGAGAATTAATTACCCTTACGGACATGGGCACATATGCAGTGAGACGTTTCATTGTTGATGTCTGTGTAGAGGGACAAAATATGGCTTCCCGTGATTTTATTTTCAGTGCAAAAAGAGGAAAGAAAAATTATGTTAAAAGAGTTGGAGGAGGAGGAAGAAGAAGACTTAAAATGGATAAAAATTGGATTCAATTTGTGGTGTCTAGACACGTGGAGCCCCCACTGAATTGCAATCTTATCACATCCATGCAAATATGCATTTTATTTATTCATCCATTATGAATTTGTGGAGCCATCTTTGTCTGGACGTACATACGAAAGATCTCTTTCCATCGTCAATGTGACTCTGCTGCCCTACTGATGAAGATAAAATATGATTTGGGCTTGATAATTTATATTTTTTTAATATTTATGATTTTATTGTTCTTATTCAGTTGTTTTAATATTTATAAACTAGGATTTAATAATTACTTTATTAGAGATGAGGGGACATAGGTCCACTTATGTTGGACCGTGAACAGCAATCACTATGTATAGGTCTTTAACTGATTTAGTGATGTTTATATTAAATAAAATATTGTGAGAAAGTTTTTACACAATTTTTGCTATTCAACGAGTTTTGGAGCGTTAATTTATAATTATCATATGTTGTTGCATCATATTAGTATCGGAGCACAATCACGTTCTTGATAGAGATGTGTGTTGTTCGTGAAACCCAGATGGCGAAATTCATACAGCGCTAGGAGTTAGCATAACTGCATATACAAGTAATGGCGTTGAAACAAAGGGGTAGAAATGGAAAAAATGCATCAAGAAACAAATGTGTTGAGGAAAATGATTAACGATTTTCTATTATGATGGTTTGACGATTGTAAAGACGTAGCGGATGATGATTCTAAGGATTAGGACTCTGACGCGATGATAACGTTTTTGCTTCAATTCAAAAAAGTGGATATACATTGATTTAGGAGAAGATTACGATGGTCCAATCATTTTTTCCGTTGAGACGGAAGGGATTTTCACAATGACGTTTACGATGGCTCCCAATATTAGATGAGAAACCAGATACAACGAGATACAAAGAGTGATCCAAAAAATTCGAGGTAAGTTGGGAAATTATTAATGATGTTATAGTTACAATAATTATGGTCCATTAATTATCGTGTTAATGTAAAAGCAAGTGAAATGAATGAGTTGGATTTTGATGAGATTGACATGATATTCGTGACCAACAAGGAAGGAGGAGAGTATGCTATAATAATTTGTGAATTTTGGTTGGTGCCAATGGTAGATGAGGCTAACAGATCAGCAACTATAGATGATGAGAGATGTGAATTTGGAATAATAGAATTGATTGCATTAGATTGTAACAAGCCATCTTCCATTAATTGCTTTCATTTTGAAAATCTATATGTTTTTGGACTGGTTGATAAGTTTAGGCTTGAAATTCTCGGTGATATCTCTCGTATCTTCGATTTCTTAATTGGGTCGAAAAGTTCTTCGACGATGGGAGATTGTGTTTAGACTTGTTAGAATTGGTATTCTATCAAAATTTAGCTATCGAATGTGCATCAGGTAATGAATTGGCGGCTCTATAAACTCGACTAATGATTAAAATAATCTCTGTTGATGATTACTATTAAGCATTTAAGGAAATTTACACACATGTTTAAAGCATTGCCCATGTAGTAAATGGCGATCGAGGTAATACCTGCGGTCACTGACCCAAGAATACTACCCCCTATGTCCAAGACTCAATGAATTGGTGGCTTTCACTAGTGTGATCAAACGGACAAGTTTAGTGCTTCATTTCATAATTCATTTAAATTTTTGAAGAAGATTCATATATATTGTTAAGGGATAAAATCCCACATCGAATAAAGATGAAAATATAGACAAATTTATAAGAATTTGAACTAAAATCTTAACATGGTATCAGAGTCCAATAAATTCTAATGAGTAATTCGATCCGATTAAGACTCAAAAAAAATTGAGCACACGGATTTCAAGATTTGTTTGCTCAAACGAGTCATCATTTTGCGGGAGCATGTTAAGGGATAAAATCTTACATCTAATAAAGATGAAAACATAGAGCAATTTATAAGAGTTTGAGCTACCCCTCTTACTAAGATTGACATTTTCAGATGGAACCTCAAAATCTTAACACATATCGGGAAAATATTAGTCAAAAAATATCATTCGAAAATTTGTCTGACAAAAAGGTAAATTCACCTACACAACATTTGGATGCATGAAACATTCCTCTCACTATGAATGCCAAAATAAGTTGTTCAACTCTTGACGAAGAGAGGACTATATTTTTGGCTTCAAAATGAGAATGAAGAAAACTTAAAAAAATATCGTTCGACCTCCATCCGTTCAACCAAACTACATATGCAGCCAACAAAGTCTCGTGATCTCAACCCATGTTATTTACAGTCAACTGAATTTGAGATTGTGCGACAAAAACTCATTCCACATTACTTCCAACTCTTTCTTCTTATATAGCCTCGCTGCAAATAATTCATGCGAGCGAGGAATTGTTTGTTATTGTTACTGGTTTATTAATTTTATTTTTGGTAAACAAAGACATAATTGGCCTTATCAGACTACGTCTTAATCATCTTATGAATGGGAGAAATCAATTTTCATCGAATCAATTCCTAATGTGATTCGTATACATGTACAAAATATTCATCCTTCAAGTATTCAGTAAATCGCGATGTAGAATAGCATGAAAACAAAGTGGCACACGAATCGGAAACGGGTATAAAAATGATGTACTCGATAAGATACATATATTCTCAAAAAGTATATGCAATCTCCATGAACTCAATTATCTCTTTGAGCTCCCATTTCCTTATCCCCATCTCTCTGGTATCACCATAAAATTAATTGTCGGTACCATGTAGGTTAAGACTCCTAATCTTTCAATTCAAACAATTATAAAGTGAAGAAACTAGACTAAAAACCAATCCAACAAGTCTAAAATGTAATTATTTTCAAAGGCATCCACATATGCCATATGAGATAAATATGGATTATTTAGTGGGTGAATTTAGAGCGATACATTTTTTTTATTTTTTATTTAATTTTATATATGTATATTTAAGTATATTTAAATAGGATTAAAAATATAATATAGTTTTATTTTTGAAAGTGGGTGGATATATAAATATATATATATATAGACACACACACACCCTACACCACCTCCACCCCCACCAAACATCAAATCACTCGCCCTCGGCGCTAGCAAATAAGATGACTTCGAAGAAATAAGGACACACTATCCACATGTCTAATTGAAGGCAAAATATTAATCTATTGTCTTCTCCTCTTAACAATTTTTAATATTAATATTACACCTTCGTCGAGGAACAACGGCTCCATCCCCACCCCAAACAAAGCCGGTTCTTCTTTTCCAAGTAGGAATCAAATAGAGTTAAATCACCAATCACCACTTTTAAAACAAATTACCCATCTATCACCCATTTCAATTCCATCCAAGTGAAAAAGTCCACATGACGGATGGAAATCACATGCGGCCACTAACATCGTTAAAAAATGACAGGTGGATTCATTCATTTGCATTTATAGCGATTTCTCTATAAAAGTATGGAAGAATAGCCTTTCCCTTTTATTTTAGCATCACATAAATTACAACATGTGGATTAATTCATGTTTTCTCTTTCATTTCAGCATCACACAAACTGCAACAGAAGAGAGAGACTATCATAAGGTAATTTCATTAAAAATAACAAAAACATATGGTTTCATTTGATGATTTTACAACAATGGACACTTACACAACACGATCAACATTACTACATCATCACCAACATTATGGGGGCGGACGCAGAAATTTAAAGTTAGGGAGCACAATCGAACTTGTAAAGAAGTTGAGAGATTTTACAATTGAAAATTTACGTCCAAAAAAATCATACCCAATGTAATTTTGCATCCAAAAATTTACATGAGAAGACTTTTTCGGATGTAAAATTTCAAAAAAATTTGATGTCATATTCCATATAAAATTTCCTAATAAAATGATGAAAATTATATTAAGAAATTTGTATTGCAAGAATAATAAATATTAATGAAATAATTGATTTTTTTTTTTATAAAATGTGAATTAGACGTCTTTCTTTAAGATTTACGTTTGACACATCTTTAAATATTTTCGATCTTTGTTTGAACTATTCGACTAATGAAATAATTGATTTTTTTTTAACGTATTTTTAACTATTTTCTTTAAGACTCACGTTTAACGTATTTTTAACTATTTTCAATATCTATTTGGATTATTCGATATGGTCATAATGTAGTTCTTGAAATAATCTTTGAGATGACATAAGCAATTTGTAGATTTCATTGCGTACGATAGTCGAAAAAAAAAAAATTTAATCGTACAATACGAAATTCAAATATATTATTATTTTGCTCCTGTTTGGTGGAGATTAAAATCAAATTTTTAGTAAATTTTGTTAAAAGTTAAATAGTTATGAATTCTATGAAATATGTTATTAAAATTAATTGTTAATTTTGATTTAAATTAAAATTTAGATTTCAATTGATACCAAACATGATTTTATTAAAAAAAAAAATCTCAAAAGTTGAGGGACGTTACCCCCGGACCCCCCTAGGTCCGCCCCTGCCAACATACAACTACCAAAACATTAATAAGAACCTACAAACTACACATTTAAAACTCCATACCAACCCATTACTATTTTCCTACAATTCAAATCACAAGCAGATTTCTGAATTTTCTTTGAACCTCGTTTCAATTAGAGGGTGATTTTGGGTGATTCAGATATACGTATTTTTGTGGGAATATTGGTTTGGAGGAGAAATTGATACGGGATGAAAGATGATTTGGGGGAAGAAATTGATTGGGTTTTGAATTGCGGAAGAAATCTTGTGAACAAAATCTCAAAGAGGCTATGCTGGAACTGCATTGAAGAGACTACAATTCTTGTATGGAAAATGCTATTTGTACATAGCA
>CAIGRP010115844.1:0-17855 GCA_903798385.1 Fraxinus cuspidata | reverse complement strand
TGTTTCCAACAAAAGTGTCAAGGATGAGTGTTGAAGTTGGGTGTGTAAGTGACACTTCTGTTGTCACACAACAAATGTTTTTTGGTTTCCATTTAGTTACATGTTGTTTGGTTTATATATAACTCATGTGATGATGTAAAGTTAGGTTAGTTTGGCTTATGTCTAACTCATTGTAAATTAAAAAGGTCACTATTTATGATCAATTACTCCTTCATTGGATGCTTTCTAAATTCATTAGCAATTGATTAATTTTATCCCGAGAAAAATCAAATTACTAATTAAACTCCATAATTTCGGGATAAATAAGAAGAGAGTGTGAATATTGATTCTTTTGATTAGCTGGTCTTTTCTGATCGATCAACCACACTGGGATTGAGACATTACCTAAACTCTTGTGGGGACAGCACTGGGAATCTTGGACAATGGGCAAGGAAAAATCGACAAGGTACAATCATTAAGTTCTGTATTGTCATTCTTGTTATTACTCCAAAGTGTACTAAATGCATCGTGCATTTCTAAAATAAATTCATCTCCATAGTACATAATTTACAAAATCTTGATTTTTTTTAATGGCAATATATTGACATCAAATAAGTCTTTTCATTTAGTAACAATAATTTTCACTATTTGTTTCAAACAAGTAATTCTTGGATTACATTAGCTAAAGCAACCATTGTACCAAAAATGTTCTGATATTGAAACATCAAACACTATTGTCTTGACTCTTCAATAGGAAAGGCTGGGTGGTGGCGGAGAATAAGGTAGGATCTTACACTTATATAAACAAAAAGTATCACAAAAGGTTTTCTTGCCCTTATTGTAGATTTCATAGCATGGATCGTAGCAGTTACGACATTTTCTTCTACAAGTAATGACACAAGAAATATTAGTTCCATTTATGTTCTAGTTACACTTATTATAGCATGGATCGTAGCAGTAGCCGTCAAATTTTGCCTCTACAAAGACGAACAACTATACCATGATAACCACACAACTCCAAGCCTTCATGTATTTATCCATCTTTGGAATTCGAGAAAGCAATAGGATACCTAAACAGGAATCCAAATCACAATATTTATAGTTACATTTACAATGAAGACGAGGTTGTAATAATAAAATTGCTAGCTGTAAATTTATGGAATTACTACAATGATGGGTGTCCAAAATTCAGATTTTAATGAATTTTAGAAGCCTCATTAAATCTAGTTGTCTTCAACTTGTCCACAATTCAAATTTTAAAAGAATTGTTAGAATTAGGATGTGACCCGAATTTCGTATTGAAATAATTAAAAATTTATAATTGAAGTACATATCAAGAGGAATTCAGTTTGGAATGCTATTGGTGTTTTATTCAAGTTGAAATTCTATTTGGAATCCTTATTTGGAGTTGAAATTTGTATTGGATTTGAAAAAGTTGAAATTATGGATCGAGAAGAAAAGTCGTCGCATCGCTAGCCAACCACTAGTTGGCTGCTCAAGCGATATCTACAGGTTTTCTCCCAATACATTGTCGCTCATCTGGCACTCGAGTAATGGGCCATCGCTACCTTATCGCTCGAGAGACGGTGTTATCTTGCTCAAGCCCTTTTCGCATTTTTACACGTTTTTGGCACTCTACTTCAACTACAACTCATCTATTAGGATTTGGATGTCACCTGATATAGTTACCTATATATGCTTGGCCATTCTATACAATTTTATAGTGTGAAAATAATGTGAAAAAAGTGATCACTAACTTTTAAAATCATTGTAATATTTCTCTATCTTTATTATTTGTTGTACAATAAAATCTTCTAATTTCACTGCCATATTTTCTTGTCTTCTTTTATTATTTTGCTTGTGATCAAATACTTTATTATTTTGTCATATAACTTCAACATCTCAATCCAGTGGTTGGTTTCATATCAAGTGGTATTGAGCAATACGTGATCCTTGAATTCCCAAAAATTGTTATCAAAGATTTTGGGTATAATTAACAAAATAAGTAGTATCAGAATTTAGGTCCAGCAATTCCGCAAGAGCACATGATTTAATTTGTTCATGATGGCTTCCATGAAGTACGACATTCCACTTTTAGATCTGAGCACTAGATTTTTGCTATGGCAGGTTAATATGTATGGAGTACTCACACAGCCGGATACGGATGATGCGTTGTTGGGAATTGACAATATGCACGTAAGTTTGACTGTAGAGGAGAAATTACAAAAAGATAAGAAGGCGGTTTCTCATATTCATCTTCATCTATCGAATACCATTCTTAAGGATGTTTTGAAATAGGGTTCAGCGGTTGCTTTATCATTAAAGTTAGAGCAATTGTGGATGACTAAAAATCTGACAAGGAAGTTGTATCTCAACTAGCTTTGTATCTCAAGTAGCATTTATACTCTCATCCAATGGGAGGAGGAGGATCATTGAAAGTTCAACTTTCTATTCTTAATGAAATAGTCGCTTATTTGGAAACTTTGGAAGTAAAGTATGATGATAAAGATTTTACCTTATCCTATTGTGTTTGTTGCTCAATTCGTTTTCTTCATTTAGAAACACGATCTTGTATAGTCGTGATACTCTCACCATAGAGGAAGTGTATGATATTTGTTTTCAAAAGAGAAGATGAAGCATCTGGGTCTGAGGCCAGAGATGGAGAAGGCCTTATTGCTAATGGTGGTTCTAGAATGAGCAAATCAAAGTTTATGTTCACTATTCGAATTTGTAACTTCTGCAAGAAGAAGGGGCACATGTAGAAGGATTGTTATAAAGTGCAGAATAAAGTAAGGTTGGCTATTTTTCGATATGGGAAACAATCAGAGACTTCAGGTGAAGCAAACCTCGCAGATAACATTATAAGTGAGGGAGATCTCTTGGCTATTTTTGACATCGAGTCTAAACCAAAGGAGGATTGGATTCTGTATTTAGCTTGTGTGTTTCATATGTGTCCTAATAATGACTTGTTTACTACATATGAACTCGTTTCCAATGGTATCATGGTTATGGAAAATAATACACCTTGTCGGGTTGTTGGAATTGGTACGTTTAGATTGAATTAGATGGGACGATTAGAACACTTGGCCAAGTTCGACATGTTCTGGATTTGAAGAAAAATCTTATCTCATTGTCTATCCTTTATTCAAAGGGTTATGAGTTCATTGATGGAGGTGGAGTTTTGAAGGTTTGTAAGGGTGCCCAGGTTGTATTGATGGGACAAAAAATGTCTCAATTATACACCTTGTAAGGTCGTGCAGAATCTAGAAAAGTCAATCAGCATTTGTTCAGTACCATGGTAGGCATTCAGTTTGGTACAATACCTTTAGGAGCTCATAAAGGGTTGGATTTGAAGAATATAGGTTAGTCGAGTTCAGGAGATATAGGTATGTCGCTTTGCCACCAATAATTGTGGTCCCATTATATTCTATTGCTAGGGATGGACCCAGTGAAAAAATGTATGTGGATGCTAATTTTGTTGAGCATACTTTCAACGTAGTAGAAAGTGTACAATCTAGCAAGGGGCCTTCTTTAAAAGCATTTGAATTTGATTCTACTTTGGGATATGTTATAGCCCAGTTTGATGAATTTTAAATTCATTATGATTTTTAGAAATTTGAGGTAATAATGTAGAGTAGTGCTTGTATTCATTGGAATAGGTGAAGTATTTTGTGTTCGGTTGGAGAAATCAAGTTTGATTATTATTGAAGAGTCAGTTCATTCCTTACAAACGAATTTTCTTCTCCAGGTGGAGGAAATTTTAAAGTTTTGTTCATTGCAGTGGAATTCGTGTTGAGGTAGAGATTGTTAGAATTTGGGTTTGACCTGAATTCCTTGTTGAAATAATTGAAAGCATTTTAATTGAAGTGTACGTCAAGAGGAATTCGGTTTGGAGTCTTATTCAAGTGGAAATTTTATTTGAAAGCCCTATTAGGAGTTGTAATTTGTATTGGATTTGAAGATGTTGAAATTATGGATCGAAAAGAAAAGTCGCTGCATTTTCCCTAGCCTACCACTAGTTGGCTGCTCAAGCAACACCTGTAGATTTTCTCCCGAAACTTGGTCGCTCGCCTGTCGCTCGAGTGACAAACCATCGCTAGCTTATTGCTCAAGCGACAGTATTATCCAGCCCAAGCCCTTTCTCGTTTTAACACATTTTTGGCATTCTACTTCAACTACAACTCACCTACTAGGGTTTGAACGACGCCCTGCATATCTACCTATATATGCTTGGCTCTTTTATACAATTTTATAGTGTGAGAATAATGTGAGAAAAGTGATTAATAGGTTTTAAGATCATTATAATATTTCTCCATCTTCATTATTTCTGGTACAATAAAATCTCCAAATTCTTCTACCATATTTTGTTGTCTTCTTTTATTCTTTTACTTGTGATCAAGTATTTCATTATTTTTTTCATATAACTTCAACATCTTATTCCCGCGGTTGGTTTCATATCAAGTGGTATCAAACAATACGTCATCCTTGAATTCCCAAAAATTGGTATAAGAGATTCTGGACATAATTAACACAACAAGAATAATAAAATCTAGGCGTCCCAAATAATTTATAAAGTAAAGGATTTCATTAATTAGAATAATTTTGACATAATATTAGTGGATTTTTAGAATACAGTCATAGTTGAACGTGCTTTGCACGTTATTTAGACATGTTTTATAAGTGTTATAAAAATAATAACGTAACATGTAAGAATATAAAAAAAAAAAAAATCAATCCAAATTGTTTATGTGGAATGAACTTTTGATTCAAATGAAATAAAAACTAATTTGTGCTAACAATTTAAATAGTTGGTGAAATCAATTTGAATAATCCTTCCATTTACCCTTTCTATATGAACTGAACATCCAACGAATACCATCGTTTCTGAATATTCGCTTAATATGTATTGAATATATCAATTGAAATTATTTATTATAGATACGCAACATGTCACGTCATTTACCTTCTTCGTATCTTAATATTTCATTCAAAAATAATTAATGAATTTAATTTACTATCCAAACAAGCGGAATGAATCTTTCAAATATACATTCATCATAACTAAATAATTGATAAAATAATTCATGATAATATTTTCAAATAATTAAATAAATTAAATATATATTGTAAAACGAAAAGTAAGATAGTGAATGTGTCATATATACATAAATCATAACTTAATACTGACAAAATAATTAACGATAATATTATTCAAATGGTTCAAATGATTATAAATTAAAAATAAATTGAAAAACAAAAAATATGATATTATTGAAATAATTGAGTACATATTGAATAAGGAAAAAGTAGGGTATAATCGAAATAACTGAATTACAATAATGATAAAATCTTTTAAAAAATAATTCTCACTTGATGTGATATTTAATATATTATCGATATAGATAAGTAGAAATACCAAGATCTTTATAAATATCAGCCTAATCTCTAAGATTTATATGGATTTCAAGCTCACAAATATAAATGAAAATTATATATATTTTTGCCAACGTTAAAATAAGAAATAAAAATAGAAATTAATTATCGCATACTGTGAAGAATAAGGCTTAGTTTCTCCTGGAGAAAATGTAAAAAAATTGAGTTTTCGGTCCAATTGGAATTTGGAATTGGATTTTTATATATTGTACATTATGAAAGTTATAATTTTAAAATTAAAACATGAGTTTTAATTTTCGGTTTCTTTTGTCTTTATTTCAGTTTTTAACATATTAAAATCTATAATTTTAGAGTAACTTACATTTTAAGCAGATTAACTAATCATTATTGTGGGGTTGATTTTTTCCCAGTAATAGAGATTGCTTTTCACAACTTGAAAGAATATTTTATTTACATTTTATATTATTATATTTTTGGCAACTCAATAAAGTCTTGTACTTTATCTCTATATATTCGTGTTCACAGAAAGATAAACGACTGTAACCACATCAATTTTATTTTAGTGTCGTGTAATGTCAAAAGTACCTACACAAAAGAAAGATAACACGACTTTAGGACAACATTTTTTCACTTCTTATTCCGAATCAAAGAGGGGGAGAAAATGTAAAAAAATTGAGTTTTCGGTCCAATTGGAATTTGGAATTGGATTTTTATATATTGTACCTTATGAAAGTTATAATTTTAAAATTAAAATATGAGTTTTAATTTTCGGTTTCTTTTGTCTTTATTTCAGTTTTTAACATATTAAAATCTATAATTTTAGAGTAACTTACATTTTAAGCAGATTAACTATTCATTATTGTGGGGTTGATTTTTTCCCAGTAATAGAGATTGCTTTTCACAACTTGAAAGAATATTTTATTTACATTTTATATTATTATATTTTTGGCAACTCAATAAAATCTTGTACTTTATCTCTATATATTCGTGTTCACAGAAAGATAAACGACTGTAACCACATCAATTTTATTTTAGTGTCGTGTAATGTCAAAAGTACCTACACAAAAGAAAGATAACACGACTTTAGGACAACATTTTTCACGTGATTCCCTAAAACTTGTTTTTCTAACTCTATTCTTATATTTATATTATTGTTGAATTGTTTTTATTATTTTATTATGTTATTTGATAAATATCTACACACGAATCACATATTTCCCCCAACATTATAATGGGCAACTGTTGTGCTTTTGAAACTATATGGACCAACTAAACAAGACTTATTTAGTGCATATATTTTATGTAATTTTTGACTCTAAAGATAATGATTATTTTCCGATACAACTGATTTTTTTTTAATATTTATTTACTTGATTTTATGAAACGTAATTTTGCTTAATTTTTCGGATAAAATCATTCTTAAGTTATTGATATTTATTCGTTTGATTTTGTAGTTTGATGTTCTAATTACAAAGTCAGAATTTTTCTTTTTTTGATAATGTATTAAGAAGTTATATATTCATATTGTAATTGTATGAATTACAAGTTAGGCAAAATCTATTCAATTCATGAAATCCATGAAAATCTACAAATCAAGAAAATCCATTAAGCTCTTGGTTGATGACACCTTTAATTTTCTTTCTTGGACATGCCCTCCTGATTATCTCACTCTTTTGTCTTTCAATTAAGATTTTGATACCCATATATTTATATAGATCAAATATAACAAAAATAAGATTAAATGACTTCATTATAGAATTTTGGACATATATAATCTTATGTTAGATTCATTTACATGGATGGCCCAAATCCTGCTTCATATATTACTAAAATTATATAATTAACACACATAAATATTATGTAGGAATGATTATTTCTTTTTTCTATTTTAACTTCTAAGATCTTTGTTACGCCTCCAATCCGAGGCTCCACGAGAAGATGCCACGTGGACGGAAATGTGGGAGACGGATCCACGTGGCAGAAAGTAACATGACGACTCATAAGGTTCAAACACAAAAGGGCAGTGAACTGAAGCCCTTACTTCATAGCTGAAGTACTTGATGGAACAAACATTGAGTCGAAGCACTAGCTGACGCACTCATGAAGAAGTAGAATAGGGTCGAGGCTCTCCCTTTAGAGAACCATCTCCAAGGATTTATCCGAAGCTCTGAAACTCGTCTGAAGCTCATGATGCCGATGCTGTCTCTTGTAATAGATTCGAAGTAATTGATGTAACACTTGTAATAAAGTTTGTCAGTATATCAGCATAATGTATAAGGCGTCTAACCTTTTATTAATGTATTAATTGTATGAATAGACAGTGACGTGAAATCTTAGTTAAGGAGATAAGGCCACGTGGTTCCAATCGAACGGCCACCACATCGACAAATGCAGTATAAATAGAGGCTCTCTACAACATTAGAGGAGGTTGGATGATTGATAATGAAATCAACACTCATATATTCAAAGAATACACATAAACCCTTGGAAGGAAATATATTTACACTTCAACTATCCTTCCATATATTCCCGTTTGTTGTTACATAGATCAGTTTGGCAATCGTTGTTAGCGTGATTGCTCTCGTTCCGCCCCCCGGAGCTTGAACATATTTTTGTCTCTCGCCGTAAAGTACCTCCCGCATCCATTTCTTTCATGTTACCATCGTTATTCCGGTAAGAACGCGTCAGAATCGTGCTTGATGTGGCGTAAGTGGGCTCGATATCTGCTAATTCATTTTTTAGGTCGTGCCATCTGTGAGAAGCTTAACAGTTAACCACAAAAACATGTGGAGAAAATGCTGAGTAATAGTGGAAAGTTTGGTTGAAGCAATTCTAACCCTTGAAAAATGAGTACCCCTGAAAAAGGGGCGGTTAGAAATCAAAAAATCCTCTGAAGAAAAAGAGAACTCTAGCACTGAGTATTTTGATAATAAATGAGTTCAACTGATGAAAATGTACCTAGAAGGACAAGGGAATACCCTGAAGAAGGGGAACCTTCACAAGCCGTTCTAATCGCATGCCCACGACCTCCAACACAAAGACGAGGAGGATCTAGAGGTGGGGGTGGGGTTGCAGCTAGGCTTACTAGAGAAATGGCCACAATATAACCCAACAAAACCTAGCCATGCAGGAGATGTTGATGAACATGCAAGGACAAGAAGGATTTCATATCCTCCCCATACACAGCCTCTGATAACACATTCCCAGACCCTCAAGGATAAAGCCAAAAGGAGGAAAAAGTCCAAAGCCAAATGGCAAGACACCATCGTAACAGGATGAAGGCTTCACACGTGAGAGAAGTCGAGGTGGACACATCAACTAACTGCGCTTCAAAAAGGCCATACGAAACACCATTAAATTTCTCCCGAATTGCGAGCCAGATAACAGAACTCAAAGGTCAGACAACGTATTCGACGGGATAGGGACATGACTGCCTAGAAATAGGCAAGATTATCTACACCGAGAGCCTAGAAATAGGCAAGCTCATCTTCCCCCTCCAATGCCTAGGAATGGGAAACAATAGCCTCACCAACACGAAGGATGGCAACCCCCTCTTTAGGAAGAGCCTCAGGTCCACTCCCCTAGAAATAGGCGTGAGATGAGGGCTCAGGCAAGAAATGAAGCAGGGCCTTCTCAGCCCCCCCTTCAAACCACCCAATGAGAAAAAGAGGACTTAGACAAACCTCAGAGATCTTGCGACCTTGATGATGACGATGATCATTTGCCTTTCTCAGATGCCATAAAAAATGCTCCCATACTGAACCGCTTTACTCTCCCTAAATTCTCAAATATGATGGGAGAGTGGATCCAGCGAAGCACGTCAACAATTTTAAAACTCATATAAATCTGAAAGGGGCCACACTTGCTATGAAATGCAGAGCCTTTCACCTGACCTTGAGTGGAGGGGCAGAAATCTGGTATACAAGGCTACTGGAATGAAGCATCCAAAGCTGGCCCGACCTGAAGAAGACATTCTTGAAACACTTCGCAATGAGCAAAGAAGGAGAAAGGCCCATTTAGCAATTAAAAAAAATACGACAATAGCAGGGTGAATGATTGAAATTTTTTTTATCCCGCTTCACTGATGAAATAACTTATTGAATGCAAGTCATAGATAGAGAAGCACTCACTGGTTTGCGAGGAGGACTAGATATGAACTCCCTCTTCTAGAGGGATGTGCAGAACAAAGATCTAATCACCTATGACGCCCATTTGGAAATGATAAGGCGCGAAATCCTCAATGAAAAATTAAGAGATCATAGGAATAGGTCCAGTCGGGGCCTACCACCTCCGCAAATGCAAAAGGGAAAAGGCCCCACTTCCCATTTAATAGATCATTAGGCACCATTAAATCATGGACAAGGGCTTGCCGGAGCAATGTTCAATGTCATACGAACCTCAGCTTACGAGGAGGCCAACCCTACTGCTGAGACACACCAGCATCACACTTACCCGAGGCACTCTCCCAGAAGTCAAGGCGCTGAACCTAGAAATAGGGACGAAGCGCTGAACTATTGCATGTATAACCAATCCCATGGCCATCGAACGGAGAACTGTTAGGACATCACAAGACATTCCCAAACCCAGAGTCAAGGGAGGAGAAGACGCCTTCAAAGGAATGCTCCCTACAAACCAAACCAACAATCCCGGGCTAACGAACAACGTCAGCCCTATCGCAGTGACCGTCCAAATGGGAGGGAAAATGACACTGAAAGTCCTAGAGAAGGTCAAAAGCATAGACGGAGTCCTCTACCTAATAACAGGTAGGACCCCACCAGAGAAATTGATATGATCATAGGAAGCCCACACGTTAGGGAAGAATCCAGAAATTCACAAAAGAACTATGCAAGAGAAGCAAGTGACCCTCCCATGACAAGCTACATAGTTAATCACTCCTCAACCAGATAAATAATTCCACCAAACCCAGGAGGATACGGTGGGTGTACATTATCCACATTGCTACACCCTGGTGGTAAGGGCCGTCGTGGCCCTGAACGGCCTCAAAAGAATGTTAGTGGATAATGGGAGCTCGGTCAACATTATCTTCGGAACCACCTTTGATAAAATGACAGTCGATCGTGAACTAACTCCAATGAGTTCCTCCTTTTACGGGTTTACAGGAGATAGCATCATCCCAAGAGGCAAATTTACTATAGCAATAGAGATGGGAACCGAGCCCTTGTTGCTTGTCATTTCATGAAATTCCTGATAGTTGATTATTGATCTGTCTACCACAGATTACTTGGAAGACCCCAGAAGAAGTTATGAACAGTCACATCCATCCATCACCTATGCATGAAGTTTTCCGCTGAAGATGGCATTGCTACAGGCGACCAACAAGAAGTTAGGAAATGCTACTCAAATTCCTTGAGATAGGTAGAACTAAAAACTGTTAATACCATTATCACTGATATTATTATGAGCAACCTCCCTGAACAAGGGAATTTTCTTAAACTAGGGAAACATGTCGTTATGGTCGAGGCCCTTGAAGAAGGGACGTCTGCTAAAAAAGTTGTCAGGACCCCCGCATCATTGATTGTGAGCTTCAAACAGCACATAGGGAAGAATTGGAGACATTCCCAGTAGACCCTATGGATCCCTCAAAACGCCTACAGGTGGAAGTGACTTACCATTGGAAAGGAAGAAGGAGTTGAAAAATTTATTACTTAAAAACCTTGATGTCTTTGCTTGGAAGCTGTCAGTTGCCACCACTTAAACATAGACCCAAGAGTCACGACACATAAGCAAAAAAGGAGAGCCCTCAACCTGGACATATATGAGGCCCTAAAAAATGAGGTTAGAAAGTTGATTGATAATGGGTAATAAGAGAATCTGTCTACCCGAAGTGGGTCTCCAAACCAGTGTTGGTAAAAAAGCCCAATGGGAAGTGGAGGGTCTGCATAGACTTTTCCAATCTAAATCAAGCTTGCCCCAAGGACAGCTTCCCACTCCCTAGAATAGATCAGTTGGTGGATTCAACTGCAGGACATGAGCTACTTAGCTTCGTGGATGCCTACTCAGGATACAACCAAATTCACATGTTCCCAGCGGATGAGGAGCATACCTCATTTATCACAGATAAATGGCTCTACTGTTACAAGGCTATGCCTTTTAGGTTGAAAATGAAGGAGCAATCTACCAAAGACTCGTAAACAAAATATTTGCCAATCGTATTGGAAGAACTATGGAAGTTACGTAGATGACATGTTGGTGAAAAGTTTGAAAATGAACGATCATGTTGCCCACTTGAATGAAACCTTCCAAATTCAGCAAAAATACCGAATGAAACTCAACCCCTTGAAATGTGCTTTTAAAGTATCATCGGGAAAGTTCTTGGGTTACATAGTTAACCAAATAGGCATCGAAGTAAACCCTGAAAAGGTCAAGGCTTTGATTGAAATGAGGTCGCCCCAAAAATCGAAAGAGGTACAGAGCCTCATTGGACGAGTGGCAGCCTTAAACCAATTCATTTCCAAAGCAACAAATAAGTGGTTACCATTTTTCAAAATTCTCAAATGAGGGAAAAAGTTTCAATGGACGAAGGAATGTGAAATGGCCTTCCAAGAGTTGAAGAGGCACATGGGTCAGGCACCTCTTCTCTCTAAATCAAAGGATCACGAAATACTGCACCTATACTTAGCAGTAACTGCTGAAACACTCAGCTTGGTTCTCATAAGAGAAGAGAATGGCCATCAGCTACCAGTTTATTATGTCAGTAAAGCACTCCTAGCAGCAGAGACGAGGTATTCAAACTTTGAAAGATTGCATTTTCCTTGATAACAGCATCCAAAAAGTTGAGGCCATATTTCCAAGCCTACAGCATTTATGTATTGACAAATTAACCGCTCAAGTAAGTACTTCAAAAGCCAGATGCTTCAGAGAGGTTACTTAAATGGGCTGTGGAACTTAGTAGATTCAACATCACTTTTAAACCCAGGGCAAGCCCTAGCAGACTTTGTGGTTGAGTTCACCCCTGTTCCAGAGGTAGAAGGAGAGATGGAACCCGAAGAACCCCAAACATGGAACCTTTTAGTTGATGGATCCTCTGAAGAATCAAGGTCAAGGGTTGGTATCGTTCTGATCAATCCGGAAGGACACAAACTTTCTTGTGCTATAAGGGTCGACTTTAAGGCCATAAACAATGCAGCAGAATACAAGGCCCTTCTAGCTGGCTTAAGGTTGGCAAGAGAAATGCAGGTGAAAAGGCTCGTTGTCAACAGCAACTCATAGCTGGTAGTTAGCAAGGTCCATGGAAATTTTTCAGCCAGAGACAAATCCATGGCACCATACTTGAAGTTGGTGATGAGCTTCATCCCTTCTTTCGAAAAGTTTGAACTAATACAGGTCCGTATTCCAAAAATATGCCCTGGCACAGTTAGCAATGGTGATGAGCTTCATCCCTTCTTTTGAAAAGTTTGAACTAATACATTTCCCACATTCTAGAAATGCTCATGTTGATGCACTGGCAAAGTTAGCAAGTAGAAAAGATTCCGAATTATAGGTTGGAGTACCTATTGAGCATCTCTTGGGAAAAGGAGAGGCTCAGAAGCTTAGAAGAAGGGCCGCACAGTTCATCTTCCAAGATGAGGTGCTATATAAACGTGGGCTTTCATTACCCTTGCTACGATGTATTGGAGGAGAGACGACGCATTATGTGCTCAAGGAAATCCATGAAGGAGTTTGTGGCAATCATTCTGGAGGTTGGTCCTTGGCTAAAAAAGCGCTTAAACAGGGATACTATTGGCCCATCTTGAAAAAGGATGCCCAACAATTCATTCGGATGTGTGATAAGTGTCAACGCTTCCCTATTATAGAAAGGCAACCCTCGCAAGAGTTAAGTGTAATGTCTAGCCCTTGGTCATTTGAAAAATGGAAAATCAATCTAATTGGCCCCCTCTCCAAGGGGAGAGGAAATGCTAGCTTCACAAATGTCGCCATCGATTATTTCACAAAATTGGTGGAAGCCGAACCACTTGCCATGATAACAGAGGCTAAATTTCTAGGTTCCTATGGAAAAACATCATTTATAGGTTCAGGATTCCTCATTCAGTCATATCAGATAATGGCGGACATAGAAGGTCAGAAACATGTGTGACGAGTTCGGGATCAGAAAACACTTTTCCTCCCTTCATGACTCCCAGGCGAATAGGTAGGTCGAGGCTGTCAACAAGTCCATTAAATATACATTGAAAAGGAAATTGTATGCTTCTAAGGGAGTTTGGGTTGATGAACTACCTCAACTGCTTTGGGCAATCAGGACCATGAATAGAACCGCGATCGGGGAAACCCTATTCTCTTTGGCTTACAAAGCAGAGGCAATGAGCCATGTAGAAGTAGGCATGCTGTCTCCTCAACGAATGCATTTTAATGAAATAACCAATGATGAAATGAGGAGATGTGAGCTTGACCTCCTAGAGGAGAAGAAAGATAGTTCACAAGAAAGGTTGGTTTTATATTAAAGAAAAATGACTAGATACTATAACTCAAGGGTGAAGAAGAGGTCATTTCGTGTAATCGAGTTAGTACTTCGAGAGTGTTCTTGTCCTCTAAAGAGCATAGCTCGCGGACCCTGGGCCCAAATTGGGAAGGTCATTATCGCATATGTGAAGAAGTTCAACCCAGGACTTATAAAATAGAAAACATGGATGGAAGAGTACAGTCTCATCCATGGAATATAGAACATCTGTGCAAATATTATCAATGATGAAAAACATCTTATGTATATGACCAAAAGTTCAATAAAAGTAGTTTTCTTTGAAGCATACCTCTTCACAAATAATTTATTTAAAAAATCATGGATAGTTCGACGAGGCATTGAACCTAAAAGGGACAACCTCAGACCCAATTCTAACACTATTATTGAAAGGTTACATGTTAAGTTACGATGTTTAAAGCCTTACGTATGTTTTGTTATAAAATTGGCCAAGTTCTGACAAAAGATGAAGAAGCTTCAGTTAAAATTTTTATCGAAATCGGAAGTGGTTGAGTCTAAAACTTCGTTAAGAAACAAAACCTGCTAACACTTGTAAAAAATGTTGCAAGTCTGGTAATTGAAGAGGCTTATGTTTTGTAAGTCTAACCTTGTTACAGTCTGATGTCGTTACCTTAATATTGATAAGCGTTAGATACTTTTATTAAAATCCGAAGCAATGGAGTTGTAAGACTTGCTAACACTTGTAAATGTTACATAAGTTCAACCCTGTCACTATCTGATGTTGTTAAGGTTGGGAAATTGTTATGCATCTAATATTGTCATTAAGTTGATGTTATCTTGGAAGTACAAGTTGATTCGGATCATAAAGGATACGCTAGAGTATGAAGCAGAAGTAGTACAAAGTAAACGAACACGAGCATTAAGTATAATGTTGTTCATTAATAAAGAAAAGTACTTCAGGTAGGCCAAAGCCATTACACTTGTTTACAAAAAGTAAAAAGCTATGTCTTAAGGGAATGGGGGTTGAGGAGCCACAAAAGGTACAATAGTGTTAAGGGCCACCTCGTCAGCAGCATCACCACCCAGTTCGATTTTCTGGGCCCCTTCAGCTGGAGTTTGTGGTTCTGGCTCCTCTTCATCTCCCTCCAGAAACTTAGCTCTAAGTTCAGAGGTGTTGACATCTCTATGATGCACCTCCAACCATTCAATGACCTTAGTATAAGCGTAGCTTCTCCAATACACCCTAAAGCCTTGATAAGCATCGGTCAGATGAAAGTTGGCCATGAATGATTTCTCAGCATCGCTACTGGCGCAGTCAGCATCACTTTGAACTATCTCCACCTCCTCAGATAGGCCGACCACTTGTGAGGTCAGCTTCCTCACTCTCCCTTTCAAAATGGAGTTTTCTTTATTGGCCTTTTCCAAGGCCTCAGCTACCAATTTCTGATGGGCATCGGATGTCTCCACTCTCTTCGTTAATAAGGCCATCTCACTCTGAGACAGATGGACCTATTTCTTCAAGGTTTCAATTTCTGTTAAGGTAGAAGCGAGTTTCACATACTCTTCCTCAACTTTCTTTTTTAAGGCATCCACATCCACTTTCGCCTCATTGGCAGGCTCTTCGGCCTAAGATGCTTTATCAAAAAAGCCCCGATTTTTATTTTGAAGGTTTTTGAAAAGGGTCTCCACCTCTATAGCTACCCCGAATGACCTCCCCGCCTGAGCCACCATCGTGGCCACAACGTCAACGACATCATTTTTCTCTACAAAGGTTTGCTACTTATCCGTCCAGTATCTGTAGAATGTCGAAGTGGTAGTCTGGATTTCTGGAAGAAGAAGGATAAGAACCTCGTAGGCAAGCTCGTCAGTCCGTGTTGCCCTCGTCCTCTTGGCAGGTTCTTCCCTCGGAGGTTCCCCAACGGCGGACCTCTTTTGCCCCCGGAGGCTGCTAATAATTATCCCCCGCAGGAACATCAGAATGAGAGGGAGGCACATCATTCGAACTGCCCACCCCGATGGTGGACACCCTAAATTTCTTATTTGGTTCATCTATTACCACCTTCTTCCCTTTATCAACCAGGGCAGGTCGTCCTTCCTCCTTAGAGGTAGCCTCCTTGCTAACCCTCTCATCTTGTCCCTCATCTGCTTTCCTCTAGCAGATGAGGGCTTCATCCCCTTTCTCCAAAAGTGGATATCGCAGTGAGTGTAGTGGCCATGTTAGGGGTGGGAGGCCTCCTTTTGTTAAAATTGTCTTCAAGGCAAGAAACGAACATCAGTAAAATATCTACAAGTAGAAGATGTTAAGAATAATGTCAGCATGTGTAGGTATTACCTCTCCTCGCCATCAAGCCAAAATCTTCAAAAAAGTGGGTCGACTGGATTAAACGACCAAAATCGCGAATGGCCGACGATTTTTTGTGCACCTCAGAAAGAGTGTCCCAATCACACTCGACAAATTCAAATCATTCAACCGCCCCTGTAAAACAAACACAAAAGAGGGTGAGTATCAAACCTCGTCAGTTCAGAAAAATTATAAAAACAAGAAATGCACTCACGAGAATCGGAATAGGAGGTAGGGACTTTAACATGGGAAACGAGGTCGCCCTCATATGCTTGCCATTTCCCCCTAAGGACTTTCGTGGGCAGACCTAGGACGAAAGGGGAATTGTGACCCCCAAGGATAGAATGAATACCACCCCCTGGAATCCCATTTCCTAAGGACCTGGGTTGGTAGACAGTTTGAAAGACATGCAAGGGCATATCCTCACCCAACGAGACTTCCTTCCATAGGAAGTAGGAGCCTACTAATTAGGCCCGGGCATTAAGAACGAGCTGGGTAGGAGCAAGCCCATAAAGTCTAAGGACTACCCTAAAGAAAGGATGAATGGGTAGGCGAAGATCGGCATTCAATAAATATTCACTAATTGCGATGCAGCCTTGCCTAGGGTAGCAGGCTCGCTCGCTAGGAAAGGGGAAAAGTGTTGACCTATAGTTAAATCGAATGTTTTGATTATAACAAACAAGTTATGTTTATCTCTAGCTTAATCCTTAATTTGGTTACATGTTGGCAAATTGAGTCAAAGCCATTGAACGAGAATTTGCATATCGAAGAAGATGAAGATCTCTCAAATGAAGTTCGGTCAAGCACTCATGGAAACTAAGCCTTACGACATCAAGCACACATACCAAAGTTAGCCAAAGACTATGTAACTAGACTTCTCATAGAACGGTTGTAAAGGTAAAACACTTTAGTCTTTGGCAAACAACATTTCGTAGGTTCAATAAATGGTACTCTCGTTACACGACAAAACTAAGAGACAAAAACAAAAAATGTTTGCAAAAAACTTTTTTTGAACATATGAAATTTCATTAATTGCAAACAAAACTAATGAAAAATAGCCAAGACCAACAAAAGTCATCCGGACGTCCGGTTACAATAGTCATCCGGACGTCCGGATGGTGAACCGGACGTCCGGTTTACTAGCAACGGTCAATTTTTTGACCGTTGGGACGGAATTGTTTCAAACGGCTAGTTTGGTCGTCCGGTTGGACAGAGACTTTAACCGTTTTTCAACTATTATAAATACCAACTCACCTACCATTTGTAAAACAACTTTTTTTGAGCATTCAATTTGATTCTTCTTGAGCTAACATTGATCTCTCATATCATTTATTATCAAATTACTTTACTCTTGAAAAGTCTTTGATCAAACATAATTCTTGAAAATCATTTTACATCAAAGATAAAACACACCAAAATTCTCAGGTCACTCTCGGAGGAATGGAGTCCTATCCGAATATTGATAGAAAACACCAAAGATGTTGAATCAAAAGAAGCTCCAAAACATCAAATTGCTCTAAAGTCGGCAATTGAAGAAGAAGCGACAAACAACAACATGAGTGATGAAGAGCTCGATGATTTAGTCTTCCTAGTAAAGAAATGGAGAGTATTCCGAAACAATAGAAAATTCCACAGGAAAGATGACAAACGAGAAGAAAGAAGCAAGAAAACCATTTGCTACTAGTGTGATAAACCCGGTCACAAAAG